>JANKOE010375610.1:0-12289 GCA_026284465.1 Erythroxylum citrifolium | reverse complement strand
TTCATGGTCATCGTGCACGAGACGTTTCTTGGGTGGACTTAACCTAACCCACATAACATGAAATCATGGTTCTTGAATCATGGTTGCCCAATGGCAAAAATCTTGGAAATCTTGTGTTGCATAAATCATGCAAATTTTCATAAATCATTTCATGTATATGATGCATTTCATATAGTAATGTATCATCATTTATCAATTCATGAATTCACATAACAAGCAAACTCACATAATCATGCATCAAATCATCAATCAATTTCTCATAGAAGTTCTCAACTCATTCAAACAATAATGCATCATTGGTATCAATTTTCTCAAACCATTCAAAACATTAAATTTGAAAACATTTTACACTCTTGAATGAATTTGAAAGCATTTTATACTCTTGATTATTTCTGAAAATATATTAATGGCCCATCATTCAACTATAAACATAAAACCTACCTTCTATCCTTGCTTGAGCACTTGTTCCACATGATTTCCCTCTTGCTCCTCTTGATTCCATCATCTCTATTCACAAAAATTCCCAAATCATAATACATTCAAATTGAAAAACCCTAAAGGGTCATATCATCAAATCAACCTTAGAATCGCTAAACCCATATCATTTCTAACATATCTAAACCAAAACCCACTCAAAATCCAAAACTTGAAAATTTCTCTTACCTTGGATTTCACCCAAACAAGGGGTTTCTTGGTTCATCTTGTAGCTCTTGACATTCTCCACGTTTTTCCCTTCTTGAGCCACTCGAAAATCCTTCTTGAAGACCATGAAAACTTGAACCCTAGCATCATCTCTCTTCTTCTCCTTCTCCTCTCCACGACTCTCTCTCTCTTCTCTCTTCTTTTTATATTTTCTCTTTCTTCTTTCACCTGTAACTTTCTTTTATTTCGCGCGTGTCCGTTAAACGGACATGCATCGAACTTAGGGACCAGTTTCACCCGAATGTGTCCGTTAAACGGACATTCGTGTCCGCTTAACGGACATGTACTGGCCAAACTGCTTTTCTTTGCAGAACCTGTCCGTTAAACGGACTCCCATGTCCGTTTAACGGACATGGCCTTTTTCCCCAATTTCTTTAAACTTTCTTCCCTTTCCTCAAATCTTTCAATCATCATTCAATTTGACTTCTAATTAACACATAAAATCCATCTTGTATCTAATTCACCTCTGTCATATCATTTAAATTCCATAAATTCTTGATTTCTTTACTCATGAATAATCACCAAAATTTCCATATAGTAGTCTTAGCTTGTAAAAATGATTCGGGGTCCAATAGAAACGGTTAGTCAGTTGAGCTCTGTAACTTCCACAGACTGATACTTCTGACTTCTTTTGTCTGATTATCGTATCGTCTGCTTTTTGCTTCGTCTGTTTTTCCTTCGCATAGCTTTCGTCTGCTTTTTGTAAAGCTTCCGTCTGCTTTTCTACTAAGCTTCCGTCTGCTTTTTCTTCGCATAGCTTTCGTCTGCTTTTTGTAAAGCTTCTGTCTGCTTTTCTACTAAGCTTCCGTCTGCTTTTCTACTAAGCTTCCGTCTGCTTTTCTACTAAGCTTTCGTCTGCTTTTCTTTCGTCTAGCTTTCCGTAAAGCTTCCGTCTATATTCTGCTAAGCTTTTGTTTATATTCTGCTTCGTCTGATTTTCGTTAAGGTATATTTCGTCTGCTTTCATTTTGTCTTCTTTTTGTTTGTCATCAAAATCATTCAATACATAAAGTCAATTTTGACTTAACAATAACTCAAACCTATAAAGGCATAATGCATTTGAGAATTATGACTACAGGTCTTGGTATTAGGGTGATGCTTCAACTTATATGCATTAACTATGCTTGTCTTCACTTAAAAAGTCCACATAAAGACTCTTACAATTAGAATGCTAGACTCTTCAATAAGATTATTTTCTCATAGATTTCAGCTAATTTATTAGGGAGGGGCAAGATGGCTTAACGACACTAATCTCAACTATCATAATAGTTAAGATTTCACAGCTTATCTTTCCTCATTTGAACAACAACGCCTGACATTTTTTATAATTGGTGTCATTCTTCTTTTACTTCTATCCTTTACAACTTTAAAGGATAGAATAAGCGACTACAAGTTGGACAACATGGATAATAAGCAACTGCAGGTTTGACAACATGGATAATGTTTAGAAGGCTAGGCATGGAAGACAAAGATGGATTCTATACTATTTTGATCTCCATATATGGACTTTTAGGGACAGACTATTTCCTAATTTTTTGCTATTTGATGACAAACGTTAATGGCGGAGATGTATGATTGTTACCGAAGTCTAACAATTTCTTGGAGGGATTAAATTAGAGGCGGCCATTTATCCAAGTAAATAAAAAATGCACAGTCATAAAATGGTAAAAACAATAACAAACTTAGTCTAAACAAGGGTACAAGCCAAGAGGTGGAGAGAGTCCTCCATTGTAGGTGGTTATAAGGAATGGACGCAAGTCTCTTATCGTAGCATGGAAATGATTTTCCTTCTCTTCCCATCGAGATCCCTTCCATCATTCTCTTTCAGGTACATCACATTTCAAACCCTTTAACGTTCTCTCAGCATTGTCACCCATTACTTGCGTACCAAAAATTAAACTAACAACATTACGGGATCAAGAAATAATAACCAATGATAGAGAGTTCAGGGATTTGTCTTTAGGACCATTGATGTCTTTTCTAAGACATGAAGGTGCTTGGAAAAAAATGTGTTGTAATTTTGTTGTCTTAGCAACAAAAAGTAAAACATGGTGATGTTTCTTGTATATGTTGTATTTCCTTTGATCAAACCTAAGTCAGATAAGACCTTTTCAGTGACTTCGGTTTTTGCTTCTCTTATTTTCAGGATCCTAAGATTTTGAGACAAGCAGTTCGGGGAAAGGTGGAGCTTTTGGCGAGTTTTCAACAATAACATCCCTTTTTTTGCCAAGAAGCTATTCATTGTATAGGTCAAAAACATGTCTGGATCAACGTCTCCGGATTCAAGATCTCCACCTTCACCAATTGCACAATCACCATCAGATTTGAAAAATCGAAGGGGGTAATAGTTTTGCAAACTTTCCGATTCGTTTCTAACAAACAAAAAATCAGAAAAATTAAGGGAACCAAAAATAAATCAACACCGAAAATTTGGTAACGCAGTTTGACACATCTTGCCCTCACCCAGCTTAATAACTTTCACTGAAGTATAATAGATTTACCCAAGGCTTTAGTGAGCCGACACCACTCAACCTTTGACACTATCTCTCAACCTCACTTCCCGTGAAAGAATTTCACACCCAATAGTATGACCGCCTCGTACTAACCTCAATAGAGGATTTTTTTAAACTACTTTTAATTAAACGACAATTAATAAAAATAACTTAAGTGATTAATCAACTAAGAACAAAACAATAATACACTTGAGATAAAAGAGAAGAACAACTTTCTGAAAGGTTAAGCTCCACTGAAATAAATCTGGAAGTCGTCGTAATAATAATGAGCTAATTCATGCACATTCCAAATCCAAGTTACAGCTGCGGCCTTAAACCAATTAACGCACTCCTTACGCACACAATACACTACAGCCTTTAACCAATTATCGCACTTCACCTTCTAACACCCACTGCATATTTATTCAACACCCACGATTGAAGTATAAGAGAAAAACGTAGCATTCACATCAGCATCTTAGGTTGGCGTGATTAGCATATATATAATATCCATGGCCAAGAAAAGCAACACACGCACATCATCTTCACTTTAACATCTATCACATAACACACGTTGTTTAGATCTTCCAAGACATACACCCAACTGCAGTATCTGTTTCATTAAACAACTAACGCACGCAACCACTGTTTTATTATCTTTTACTGCACAAGAGATTTCTTGTTCAATACCGCATACACCCACTGCACCACTCTATTCCATACTCAACTAAGATATACTTGAGTTATTAATTGAGACATGCACAATCCACATAAGCAAATAGAGTCCCACTGCACTGTTGATTACAAGACTCCCACACAAGATACACATCCTCTATGGATAGAATCATACATGATATTCAACAGCACATCTTGCCAAGATACAGATCAATTAGAGATAGAACTCTATCACAAATGGAAAATTATCACCAATGGCTTTTTAAATCCAAGTCAAAATTCAATTAATATCTTATATGTCCAATTAATAAATAATGCCAAAACTAATTACTTAGATATATAACATATATCCTAACAAGATTCATCATCACAACCAGTAGATTCTCCACCCCCTCAGAGTTCCAATTCTCTTCCCTCACCACCAACTGAATCAAGTCCTCCATCATTTGCTCCGAAATCACCTCCACCTCCACCTCCACCTCCAACTTATCTTTCCCCATTTAAAAAAAATGCCTGATATTTTTTATAATTGGTTCCATTCTTGTTCTACTTCTATCCTTTATAACTTTAATGATGAGTCCAAAACCAGTCATAGATCAAATCTAGCACCAATTTTATACTATATCTTAGCTTTTCAACCTTAATGAAAAACAAAGACGCCTATTATGCTTTGTTCCTTTAACTGAAATTATGAAATTCATGCTTAAAAAGAATTGAAAATAAAGAACTGAAATCATTTTTCAAAGAACAAACATTTCATCAAACACCTTACATGCATCAGAAATTCATCCTAACATCACAACCAAAATCATGTCTTATCCCTTTTATTACTAACATTTATACCTTAAATTTGTTTTCTAATTACAAAATACAAAAATAAACGAAAGTAATCAAATACCTAAATTAACTTTCATCTAATATACGAAAAAACGCATGATAGTAGTTGCAAAAACACCTCCACTGAAGGACACGATGACAATGGCCAGAGAAGACAATGCCGACGAGCAGGAGAGGAGACAAAGCCGGAGAGAAGACAATCGCACGAGAGGAGACGCAGCAGGAAGAAGGGGGAGAGGAGAGCTTCAGGTAAGTTTAATGTAAAAGAAAACGACTTCGTTTGGCGTTAAACCAAACAACGTCGTTTTCTTTTACTTAAAAATGCTAAAGCCGAAGTAGACGACAATGTTTAGCTTGAAAATTTGTCGATAAACTCAAAACTTTTTTATTCCGTCAACAATTCCCACCATCTTTACTGACGGACATTTTATATTGTCACTAAAGTCCGTCGTAAATTTTGTCGGATGATTTTCCTCAATATTTAGCGACGGATATTAGTACCACTACTAAATGAAAATTTTTCCATCAATGTTACCGACCGAAATTGGGTTTCTGTAGGTAATTTGCAATGGTTTATTTTTCGTCGGTAATTTTCTGTTGCTAATTCCTGCTTTCTTATAGTGGCAGCTCCACCTGAGTACTGCAACATTTCGGTTTTTCACTTTCTTCTTCTTCTTCTTATTTCTTGGTTTCTTCTTTTGTTTTGCCTTTTTATTGTGATAGATTGTTTGTTGTTTTGGAAATAAACTCTCTTTTTGTCTTCCTTTAATTGTCGATCTTTTGAAGAGACTTGTAGCATTTTTTCTTTTTTGTCTTCTTAAATCTGGGTTTTGTGTGCTTTACTGTTTTCTTACAAGTTCTTGCTAAATCTGCAATCTTTTCTTTTGGTATTGCACAAAAATGGTGATTAGTGTAGGTGGCGATGAAGAGCGAGAGTAGAGAGAGAGACTGAAGATGAATCTGAGTAGATAGAGAGAAAAAAGAGAGAGGGTTTGTTATTTTTTTTTAAAATGTCCTTCAAATTATTAAAATTAAATTTACATCACTAGTAAGTATTTTAAATATCAACCAATATTGGCTAGTATTATGCAAAATTTACGACGATCGGCACTAATGAGGCAAACGTTCAATAATATGCACCAACATTTACTTGCACAAACGTGCCCTTGGCTTTTATGGCAAACGTGTTGTATGCATCATTTTCTCCAAAAAAAAAAACTTTGTTGTACACGTCAAATGCACACGTATGCTCCCCTTATGGAATGTGTATGACATGCATTGTCATGTGTCACATGTTCTATCCTTTATATGTCAATTGTCCAATGCGCGTGGAGACCACGTGCTAAACAGTTGGTGCATCTCCTACATGTTTTCTTCATGCATGAGACTTCCATCTCTTGCTTCTTCCTCTGGTCACCAGAGCAGGTGTTCTTTTAGGAATTGTTTTTGGTGATTTTTCATTAGATAAATCATTATAAATATAAATTTTCACACATTTTTCTGCAATTCTGAAATAAAAACTAATCCATGCAACAAATATACTAACTATGTATTTAAGCAAAAATAGATTATTTTCTTTAATATCCTTATGAAAAAAATTAGGACATATTTATTTAATTATTATAATCGTAGAACCATTATGATATTTACGAGGTATACATAACATAAATTTTATAGATTGATCGAAGACCAATCATATACTTGTATAAATAGAGATAATGTAAAAATATACATATTTTGCTATCCATATTTGTTTAAGTTGTTGAAAATTTCGAATAACTCACCAATTTTTGAATAAGTTACTAAAATTTTTAATCCTCCCTAGCAAAAGTTACTTATACCAATATCAATAGGGTGGATCCCCTAACACCAATGAAACTTAACCATATGCATAAGACCTAAACACAATTATTTTTAATAACTTTATTGGACCTCCTAATATAAAAACACAACTCATGCATATAACATTATAAGACTGAAATTTATTAAATCATTTGCAATGCTGAATGAATGATAAATTGATGTGATTTAATTGTTATGCTTAGTAATGTGGACTGTGTGATCTTATGATATACCATGTTGTGTGAACATCTGGAATGTGTTTATGATCTAAATGAGTGTCTGTAAAATATGTATTATATGTATGTGATCCGATGAAATCATCAATGATGGTTAACTCATTGAGTTCGCAAAACTCATAAAAATTGCAATGTAGTTTTTCAGGTACGAGACAAGAGACCTAGTTCTTTAGACAGGACTAAAGGACCCCTTGGATTTTGTAATGGCTCAAAGGTTTGTTAGCTGGCTCCAGGAATGTTATGTCTTCTATTTTGTTGTTTTTGTTAGAACCTGTACGAAGCTGTAAATATTTTTCTTAAGGAAACAGTGTAAATTTTGTGGATAAATGCAATGAATGATTTAAAAATTTGCTGACTTTCAAATGATGTTAGTTGATGCCATGTGTAAGTTGGATTTATTTTTGCTCTAATATGCCATTATTATAGGATATGTACTTGAATGTTTCTAAATGTTTGGGTATGTAACCTATGGAAGTGGGATGTTGCATTTTTTGGTATTAGAGCATAGTTTGGCATCTTTAGAGAAACAATATGATTTATAGTGAAAGATTCAAACAGTAATCACAGCTTTTGTTTGTTATAGGCCACCTTCCATAGGAGATCAAATTGGAGAGTCAGCTGATATGGAGTCTGTAGGAGCCAATATAGAGTCTTATGTATCAGAATTTTCTGGAATGCCTCCGAGAATTCCCGTGAGGCGAGAAAGGAGATATGATAAGCTGAGAAAGCAAGGGGCTGTGGACTTCTACGAAAGTACAGACCCGGCTGAAGCAGAAGTGTGGCTTGAGCAAACTGAAAGAGTGTTCGACCAGATGGACTGTGAGGCAGATGAGAGATTTGACTATGCAGTTTCACTCCTGCAAGGTCTTGCATTTCAGTGGTGGAAAACTATTCCGAGCAGCACCACCAGACCTTGTAGCTTGCCCTGGGAGGATTTTCTAAGGGCATTCCGAGAGAACTACATGTCGAAGATTTACAAGGATCAGAAAATGAAGGAATTTTTAGATTTGAAGCAGGGGAGACTCACAGTGGCAGAATATGAGATAAAATTCAATGAGTTAATGGGGTATGCAATTGCACTTATTCCAACTTAGCAAGATAAATGTAGGCGGTTTGAGGATGGTTTGAATTTAGAAATCAGAACGAGGCTTGCCATCTCTAACTTGGGCAATTTTACAGAACTCCGAGTGGCCTCAATCAGAATTGAACAGTTATTGAAGGATGGTCAGAGAGAGCACAGACGGGAGGGTAGAGGAAAGAGCATAATGAATCTTATGTTGATTCTGGCAGAAGCATCAGAAAGCGTCAGAACAGATCGTCTCGATTCCAGTCTAGATCGAGACAATCTGGATCCCAAGGAAGAGGTAGATTTGTTCAGTCTGGGGGAGGCAGAGGACAGATGCCTACCAATTAGTCGCACTAATTGCCTGAATGTGATCACTGTGGTAAAAAGTATGGTGGTGAGTGTTGGCGGATTTCGGGAGCATATTTTCGCTGTGGCTCATATGAGCATCAGATCAAAGATTATCCTGAGATGTTGGAAACACAATTTGGAGCTAGAGGAGGAACTATGACTGAGACTACAGTTCAGCAGAGTAGAGTTGGCAGACCTGCACAGAGAGGCAGAGGTAGAGGTAGGACTCAGTCAGCAGGGTCCAATGTCAGGACTGAGGTGCGGAGCAACCAGCCACAATCTCAGGCCAGAGTCTACACCATTACCAGAAAAGAGGAGCAGGACTCCCCCGATGTGGTAGTAGGTGTGTTGAATGTTTTTAATTTTGAAGTATATGCACTGGTAGATCCAGGATCTACCCATTCATTCATCACCCCGCATCTGGCATCTAGATTGCATTGTGAGCGCGAGACACTAAAATGTGGATTAGTATTGAGTACTCCATTTGGTAGCACAACAGTGATTGGATTAGTTGGATCAGTTGAACTACTTGTGCTATTAATACTCCTAGTAAACAATTAAATTTAATTATTAGAAAATTATATGAAATTATATCAAAATTAATAATGATAATAATGAAAATAACATACCTTTCCCAAAGCTTTGAATTGTAACGAACAAAAACCAAGTCATTCAACCTCTTATGCTCCAATCTATTCCTTTTCTTTGAGTGGATAAATTCAAATGTGCTCCAGTTTCTTTCACAGCTTGTTGCACTCATACATTGATTTCAAATTCGAATTGCAAATCTTTTCAATTATGGAACACCATTTCCAAATTGATCTTACTGTGAAACTGTAAGTCATAAGATAACAAAAGTAGTGTTACAAATAAAATAAAGTGATAATTAATTTTCAACAAATAAGAAAAAGGAAATAACTAATATGTGGATAAAGTTTTCCTCTTTGTCGAATAGCAATCAACATTTCAAAATTCCCATAAGACAACTTGTAAAGCTCCATTTGTGAGCCTAAAAGATCTTGCATCGTGTCAATGCTAACAATTGTTGTAATAGTTAAAAGCATTCCTCTATTAACTTCAGCTTGCTTAGTAAGATCTAGTTTAAAATAGACAATAGGATCAAAAGTGCTCTAGTTGCAGATAATGGAGAAGAAAGTTGTCTTTCCCTTCTTTTATTAATGATTGAAAGATATGGTGTGTATAAAGAAGACCTATGTTTCAGATTAGCCTTGATTGCTTCCGACGCTCTCTCCATGGCATAAAAAATATAACCTATTATTGACTTTTCTTTACTATCATCCAAGCAAAGCACCCTCACCAAAGGGTCACAAACTCAGATAACAAATTGACATTGACCAAAATTCTCTATCTTCCAGTATAATATTACAAACCTCCACTCCAGCATTAAACCTAATATGCTGAGATGTAATCCACTTATCACTTTTAAACATTTGTCTGAACTCTTTTCTCATTGAAACAAAAGACTGAAGTGATAAGAAATTTGTGGCAAATCTTCTCATAGCAGGACGACAAAAATTCCTACCATTGGTAAATTCCTTTCTCATCAAATTCAATACCCATGCACGATTATAAATGAAATTTGTCACCCTTTTAGCTTTATGTATAGTCTCATCAATAATAGAAAAATTCATAGGATCTTCTATATTCTCCAGCATTAGGTCAATGCAATGTGCAATACAAGGAGTCCAAAATAATGAATTATACGTATTCTGTAACCTTTTTCCTACCGCTTTATAAGCAAAATGATTGTTAGTAATAAACTGAACAATACTTTTCGGCCCTACATAATTCACAACTTTATCAAATATTGCAAACAAAGTCTCAGTATTTCTAATAAGGCCAGATACATCAATTGATTTCAAAAGCATATAACCATTTGTAAAATAAACCAAAAAATTTATAATAGGCTCTTGTCTCCTATTTGTCCAACCATCACACATGATTAAACATTCATAAGTACCCCAACTTACTCTTCTTTCAACCAAATAACTTCTAATTTCAAAAATAACACTACTCAAAAGTTTACCTCTTAAGTCATCAATCGAAAGACCTTGTATCCTGGACTATAAGAGGCTATTGCATCCATCATAGGTTGATAATAATAAGACTGAGAAGTATAGAATGACAAACCTGTATCATACCACCATCTAGCTACTGCCATATCAACATTGTGAGCTACATCTCTTGATTGCATTGCACTACGAATTGAAGGTTAGGCTTCAAGAGTTTTCATAGTGTAAAAAAACTAGTCACCTGCCTTCTTCTCTTCCTCACATCAGATTCAGGTACTTCTTCTTGAGCCTGAGATGGAACATTACCAGTACCAGTACCACTACCACCACTACCACTACCACTTCCACCTTCAACATTTCTAAAATCACCACGGAAACTAGAAAAACGATCTTCCACTACAAATTTCAAAATTTAACATTTCCCTTCTATCTCTCTCATATTGATATTCATCAAGCAATGTTTTCATTTGCCACTTCACATTGTGACTTACTTTTTTATAGGATTCTACATCTCCTTTAACCCCAACTAAATGTTTTTTAATCAGGTGATGCCTCCACTTTCCAAATGCTTGTTACAAAACAAGCACATAGTATGGTTCCTCATACTAGGAGCCAATGCAGCATGAGTCCAAGCTAAATCATTGCATCTTCATGAAGTGGGTTAATCAGAAGTACTTGAACTTTCTTCCATTATCTATAAAAACAAATGAATGCATATATCAAAATAAATATCACATAAAAATGAATATGATATAATTTCAGTACACAATATGCATATCCATCTTATATAATATAACTCATTCTGTATGATTACATTATACACAATTCAATTTCATGAAACACAATTCACTATAATTCAAAAGCTAACAATTCAAAACATTCAACATATATAATTACACAAAATATACATAAACATTTTTCATTTCCAACAATCACAAAACGTGCATAAACAATTTCGATTTCCAACATTTTCAACAATTTACATTTCCAACATCCGCAAATCATACATAAACAATTTCCATTTTCAGTAATTTT
This sequence comes from Erythroxylum citrifolium, assembly GCA_026284465.1. NCBI lineage: Eukaryota > Viridiplantae > Streptophyta > Magnoliopsida > Malpighiales > Erythroxylaceae > Erythroxylum > Erythroxylum citrifolium. Next base: position 1,023 of record JANKOE010375610.1, on the reverse strand, counting down.
CAACAATTTCCATTTCCATTAATCACAAAAAATTTATAAAACAATTTCCATTTCCAGCAATCACAAAACATGCATAAACAATTTTCATTTCCAACATCCACAAAACATACATAATTTTATTTCCATTTTCAACAATTTCCATTTCCATTTCCAATAATCACAATACATTTATAAAACAATTTCCATTTCCATCATCCACAAATCATACATAAACAATTTCCATTTCCAACATCCACAAATCATACATAAGCAATTTTCATTTCCAACATCCACAAATCATACATAATTTTATTTCCATTTCCAACAATTTCCATTTTCATTTTCAACATCCACAAATCATACAAAAACAATTTCCATTTCCGTCATCCACAAATCATACAAAAACAATTTCCATTTCCAAAAATTTCTATTTCCATTTCCAATAATACATTCATAAAATAATTTCCATTTCCAACAATTTCAATTCAAAGTTTCAAATATGACGATCAAGTTGAACGTATGATATGATTTACATAATTGCTAGATAATAAATGACATATCTTTTACTATTGTTTATACACATCGATTTATAACATGATGATCAACTTGGAAGATATATTCATAATATGAGGATCAACCGATCAAGTTGAAGGATATAACTTTTTTCAAAATGTTTTTTTCTTATTTAAAACTTTGAATCTTGTTTTTATTTCTAACAAACCATAATATTATATACACCATTCTATATTTCATTCTTAAATATATATAAGTTACTTTTACAATTTTTATTTTTTATTAACAAGTCTAAGTATAAAGGATTGGAACCTACAATAACAACATATTCACAATTTTAAAACAAAAAAGTTCTTTTTGGGATACATTTATTACATCACTATTTTCATATATTATCTATTATAAATATTTATGATACCCTTCCCACACATATATTACCAAATAATTCAAGTTCAACATATTTTATACTCAATTAATTATTTACCCAAAACTAATACCCAAATAGGCAAATACTATCATTAACTACAACCG
>JANKOE010375508.1:0-12297 GCA_026284465.1 Erythroxylum citrifolium | reverse complement strand
CTTCGAAACAAGTCAGTACCTTTGGTAAAAGTCCTCTGGCAACACCATGGACTTGAGGAAGCAACCTGGGAACCAGAAGAAACCATGAAGGTTCAGTATCCGCAATTATTCGGATCAAGTATGAATTTCGAGGATGAAATTTCTTAAGGAGGGAAGAATTGTAACACCCCATATTAGGGATTAGGATATTAAGGAAATTTAATCCGTTTTATGCTTTGTATATTTGAATATTTACATATTTGTGCATAAGCATTTTGGCATGCATTCATGACATTTTCCAGGTAAATTGGTTTATAACTGAAAATTTTGGATTTTATTTGGAATGTATTAAATGTGATTTAGAAATTTTTGCACATTTCGAATATTTTTAAAAATTTTTGGTGAATTATTTTTTAGGTGAAAAATTATTTGAAGAATCATATTATGAATTCAGAATTTTTGATAAATTTTATGAATTTTTGAAAAATTCTGGTATTTTTAGATTAAGAGAAAAATAATAAATAAATTAGTAAAAATACAAAAAATATTAAAATAAATGGACTAATTGCATTGTGACAAGAGGTTCGCATGCAAAGTGACAAATGGTTTGTAAAATGTGAAGATACGTGAATGACGTGCATGCTACACACATGGTCTGATGATGTGTATTAAAATTGTTAGACCTCGTCCTATTTGCTTAAATTGTTTATTTGGTTATTTATGTTTTAAATTGCTTAATTGATTCCTTATGTTTGATTTATGGTTTAAAAATTTATAGAATTGGTCTTTAATTAGAATTTGGAAGAATGGAATTTGGATTTGAAATTATGTGGTAGGTGAAGTGGGATTTATGTTTGGAAAGTTAGAATTTATGAAGTGTATTAAATGAGGTAAGAGTTAGTAGTTAGTTAGTTAGAGTGTAACTAAGTTAGTGTAAGTGAATGGAGGAAGTTAGAACCAACTAAGGGCATAGTTGGAAGAGGCCCTTAAGTGGGGGACAAAATGGGAAATTCAAGAGAAGAATAAAAGACAAAAAGTAAGAAGAGAAGAGGAAGAAGTCGTGGAAGCTTGGTGAGAGGGAGAGAAGTCGTGGATGAGGGGAAGAGAAAGGAAAGGCAAGAAAGCTAGGGGAAAAGTGAAATCCAAGGGAGAAATCAAGTTTTAAGGTAAGTTCCTCCACTTTTCTTCTTGATTGTGGAAGAAATGGGTTAGGGTTGTGATGGAGAAGAGTTTAGTGAGAGAAAGTAGTAGGAAGAAGATGATGAATAGTGATTTTTCATAGGGCTTTCGGAATTTTCTTTGTAAGGTTAAGTTTTCTATCTTAGATGATTCATGAAAGGGTTAGATTGAAGCTTGATCAAGGTTAGGTTAAGTTTAGGGTTTTGAGAGGGGGATTTCGAAATTTAAGTGTAATGGATAAATTGTTGGTTTTGTTTAGGAAATCAAGAGCCCAATCGAGGACAAGAAGAAGGAAGCTAGTGACTTGGAATTTGCAAGGTTATAAGGTGGGTAAAATATTTCTAGTTATTGTGTGAAATGAGCAAATGCATGATGTGTGGATTATGTATTAAATGAGTTATATGATTTGTTGAAATGTTGATTTAAATGTGTACATATGCATGATAAAGCAATGGAATTGGAATTTCGACATGTTATGCATTTATACATGCTTGACATTTTGATGATCATGCCATTAATTGACTTATGGCATTTTGTATATGAATGCATGATTTAAGCATGAAACTTGAGTGTGTTTGGGTAAGAGGTAACCGTTTCGTAGTCACGTCGATGTTGACCTAATGCCTTCTCCCGGCAGCCCGCTTGTGGCACATGAGATCCGAATTGGACTCATTTCGTTTACGATGTAAACTTCAGTTTCGTCATTTTGTTCACGGGACCCTCGAACCATTTGATGTGCATTTGCATTATAATATGACGAGTTGTGACTTGAATTGAACTATATTTGAAATGTGATGATTATGAGGTGTGTATGAGGTTGACAATTGAATTGCCTTTGAAATGTGTATGTATTGCGATTATTATTGCGAATCGTTTGTATATGTGTATTTGGGTGGTTGTGTGGCTCGAAGCCAATGGCTAGAAATGTTTTAGCCACTGAGCTGTCAAGCTCAACCCATATATTTTTCCCTCAGGTGCAGTTCCGGAAGATCGGTAATCCTTGCAAGGCGTTTGGGGTCAATCTCGAGAGAGTAGCAGTTGCATTTTGAGGATTAGCTAGATTTTGAATAGCTTTAGATAGCATATTGATCATGGAGCATCAATTGTAATTTGAACTTGTGTAAGGCATTAATGTAATATCGATATGTTTTGTAAAGCTATGTATGAACTTGACTTGAATTGACAATGAAAAAGATGAATTTCTGTTATGAAATGTGTGATCTCTTATGTTGCTTTGATGAGAGTGAATAGCCAATTATCGAGATTTTAGTAATTGTTGCTTGCGCTAGATCGGCATGGTAGTATTGAAGAGCTTGCGTGATTGGAAAAGTATAGGGTATAGTTGAGAAATGCATTGTGTTGAAAGTTGAGATGTATAGGAGGATGCTAAGTGGGTAAAGTGAGGTTCTTGAAGTTGGCTCCGATATTGAATTGACTGATTCCTAAGAAGTTTGGAAGTGTAGTTAGGTGTTAGGCTGGAAGATAGTGGTTTGGAAGAAGTTTGGAATGTCTGGACTAGCTGTCCAATGTGTGTCCGTCGAACGGACACATTCGGGTGGATTTGGTCTTTTTGTGCAATGTGTGTCCGTCGAACAGACATGTGTGTCCGTTTAACGGACAGTCTCGGATGCTTTAACCCATTTGCCCAGTGCATGTCCGTTTAACGGACAATCTCGGGTGAAATTGGGATCTTTACCCAATGTGTGTCCGTCGAACGGACATGTGTGTCCGTTTAACGGACAGTCTCTGGAAAGTTGGGCTTTTTGCCTAGTGCGTGTCCGTTTAACGGACACTCTCGGGGGAGAATTGGGCATTTTGACCATTCGATGTCCGTTTAACGGACATGTGTGTCCGTTTAACGGACATCCCCTGGTCTTTTAGGGTTTGCTGAGATAACCCTATAAAATCACGCTAGCGTTTTCGCTTTCGGTTCGGATCGTTGGGCTCCGGGAACGTGATTTGGCCCCCAGGATCGGGCTTCGAAAATGGGGCCCAATAAAAATTGTCTCTGTAGCTTATATTCTTCATTGTTCTTCTCGGTTTCATTGTTCTTCTTCTTCCTCGAGTAACAAATTTACTGGAAATACAAGCTGAAACAAGTAAGTAGCTTAATGATTTTTTTTTATGGTGTAAAAATATATATATGCATGCGTGGCTTTGAAAACTTGATATCTCTACATATCTATATGTTCTGTTTTGTGTTAGGAAATAACCGACTGTGGTTATTTTATTTTGCATGCTTGGTTTAAAACAAAACCGAGACCTATGGATATATATATATGTTTTGTTCTGGCTTGGTGATAAACGTGAATTATATGCTTGATTTTGTCACTGAACACGCATGGTTTATGGGAGATGAAACTGGTGAGGTTTTGATCTTAGGTTGAGGTAAATGAAGTGTAAGAATAAATAAAGAAAATGAAAGGAAATGCAAAAATATGAATTGTGAAAGTTTACCGTAGAGAGAGAGAGAAAGTTGGAGTGTTAGTTTTGTGATCTTTGGAGTGTAAAGTTGATTGTGATAGCATTTGGGAATGGAAATGATGGATAGATGAGTTTTGAAGTGAAGAAGGTAAAGAAAAATGGAAGAAAATTTTGCTGTTTCGTATGGGTGGTGAAGAAGAAGATGAACAGTGCAGGATGAATAGTGATTTACGATGGTGGTTGAAAGATCATTTGGAACTAGAGTTGTTTTGTTGAACAACTCTCACTCTTTTGCCTATAACTCTTTCATCCGAACTCCAAATAACTTGAAATTTAGACCAATGGATTCCTAAGACATTTTTCTTTCTCTCCATAAAAATTTAGAATTTTCTGAATTGATTTGGGAGTGATTGATAGGATGAAAGTTTGGAAGTCTGCTGGAATGTGATGAACTGGAAATTTTCATGATCATGCTTCGGTTTTCTAATCATAACTTGAGATGTAGATTTCTGAATGAGTTGATTTTTAATTCATATTAAACTAGAGAAATATGTCTACAAATTTTTTGAAGAGGTTGAAATTTAATTTTGTCTCTTTGATTTTCAAAATTGGCATGTAAGTGAGTTGTAGCTTAGGCTGAAGCACTGTCAAGGACAGAAATCATAGCCTGGGGTTATTGATTAACCTGTATTGTTGTGAGCAGAATTAGGCTGAGGTGTCTTCACCAAAGTTGTAGCTCATTCTCTTATCTTTAAATTGGTATAAAGTTTGTAATTTTTGGATATCTGAGCTGAAAGATATGAATTGTACAATAAGAGAGAATGATCATGTTCTAGCCAAAAGTTCAAATGTGCACAGTCTGAGGTAATTTGTGCATAACTGATAAAATACTGAATCAAATGGGATGATCTTGGGGGCGTTAGAAACTTAAGACAATTTAGAACAATTTTCCATAAGGAAGTATTGCATAATTTTGTTATTTAACTTATCAGATTAATTATGCAAAGTTGACCCGAAATCATATGGGTAGAAAATCGTAAGTGGTTAATTGAGTTTTGAAATTGTTTTTACATTGTTTTATTTTGGTCCAAATTATAAGTACCAAATGTTATTAATGAGGACCTTGATATCCGATCGGTTTAATGATGAAAATTACAGTAAGATACTCGGAATTATTATGAACATGCATTATACATATTCAATATACATTAATGAATTTTAATCATGCACAATAGTGATTTGTATATGTGTTAACTGTTATAGAGGAACGACCACTGCCAGATATTGCCGGGACTTCGAGGCAATAAACAGTAAGTAATTTAGGTAAGTAATTTAGACAGTAAATTTTTGTAAGTGACCTAGGAAGGTCTCACCTTGAATTGTTTTATTTATTATTGAATTAAAATTAATTCTAATGAATGTGTACTGAATTGTGTATTGATTCCGGACATGAAGGTCCGAGGTACTGATTGTTGAATATTGAAGTGTTGTGTTCTGAATTCCGGATAATGATTGTCCGAGACGTTTGATGCATGTTTGTATTATTGGAAGTGCTACTTGCTTTGCACATGAAGTGACCTTGTTTGTTTTGAAAACTGCTGAGTCCTAGTTGTGGGTAAATAGGCATGCCTAGAAGGGTTTGCAGCTGTTCTTGTTATTGACACCTCGGAGTCTCATGTAATTGACACTTTGGTGTCTCCTGATATCGAGATATATGTCTCTCCTGCTGATATCAATTATGGTATCTCCTGTATAAGTCCCGTTACCCGCTTCTGTAAATGGATTTAGCAGTCATCTGGTTTTGTATTCTGATATCTGTTTGATTCTGACATAAGCTAAATTATGTTCTGATTCTGAAGGGTTTATAACCTCCTATGTTATGTAATTCTGTTAATTTAAAATATGTTCTAAAATACATTATGTCTGATTTATAGTTAAAGTAATCATTTAATGTAGATTAGTTATTACTCACTAAGCTATATGCTTAGTACGGTGGATTTGTCCCGTGTAAGTTCAGAGTGAAGATTATAAGGACGGGGACGAGTCAACCGCAATGGCCAATGGATTCTGAGTCTTGTTTTGATAAAAATGTATTTGGAGTTTGTTTTGGGCTTGTATATATAGTGTATGATTCCGAATTTTTGTAAGTTTTTGTAATAACTATGTTTCAGGTTGGTTTCAATTTTTGAAATAAATTTGTATTAAGCTCTTGTGATATAATGAATGTTTGTTTAAGATTCTGGAGATTCATGTATGAAATGTTGCGTACATTTTGGAATGTTTATTTTTAAATGCTATGTTTTCACGAAATGTTTTGTATTTTGTATGTTCTGTGTGTGTGGTACTCGTAATACCCAGAGGGTATGTGGGTGTTACAATTTTTGGTATCAGAGCATGGTTTAGGTGATTCTAGTTTAACCAGCGCTTGACTATTGCTTGAACTTGAATATAAGAGTTGTATCTGGCCTAATGCAGTTTGTCCCATGTTTTAGTTTTAGAATGTCCGTATGGAAAGGTTTTACAGGACTGTTGATGAGGTATTTTTTTGAGAATTTGTGATTTTGTATAAGATTATAATAATGGGTTCGATACTAGAATTTTGTGATGGTTACATATCGTATGTTTCTAAATTGATTAAGAACATATTCAAGTAAGATGAAGTCAATGATAGTAATATATATAGAAGCCTTGAAGATTAAGTTAATCAGTTATTATGAGTGTACATCTGATAAAGTGGTTGCTTTGGCGAATGATGTTATGGTGTATGGATGTAATATATGTTTGGACAAGAATGAATGAATGAGTATGGAACGAATCAGATGTGAATATTAGAGTCGGATAAGTATGAGATTCAGACAAGGGAAGTTGAATAGACTATTGAAAGTGCATGTACACATTCTGATTATGGTTTGATGGATTTAGGTCCATAATAATATGTTCAGGATGAACGAGTTTGATTTCAGATATGTGTTTTTAGCTCAAGAAGTTGAGATGTCAAATAATTAGAATGAGGATCTGTCTAAATATGACAAAATGGAAGTTTGTGGATATTTAGAAATGGGAAATAGTATATGGTTAGATATGACAAATAATGATGTAATTCATTTGTATTAGTGAATATATTATGGAATACGAAATCAATATTGTACTGTGGCAATATATCCTCAAATGTGATATAGATGTGAATGCATTGTCGTAGATTGTTTGAGGAAAAGAGCAAAATAAGTAGAATTGATGAGATTAAAGGATACAAGTAGAAGGTAATAAAAAAATTTAGTTAATTATTATGATTCTAAGAAGATGAACTTGAAATTGAACTGGTTGTTGGTTACTATGACAAGAGTTATGATTAATTTTAAGAACATGGTAGTGTAATTAAGATCAGAATTTCATGATGAATATGTATCTATAATTCTAAAATGAATGAAGATATACATATGGAAGATGAAATAAATGACAATAGAAAGAAGAGATAGAAATGTGAAAAGAATAAAAGAGAAATGTTGTCCAAGATCAATTGAGAATAAAGTATAAATTAGTGATTTGACAAAAATAAATTTCTGGATAAAATGGGATGACTTTAATGATACACCCCTAAGCATAAGTGATGGGAATCATATCTACTACTTCGTCAAGTTTGGAAAATAGAACATTATGACCTTGTAAGAAACAATAGAAATTAATCTTTTTAAGGTATTAAGAATGTCCGATAAGCAATGATGGGAACAGTTGATTGATAAGGGTTTCAGGAACAATATAGTTGATAGTAGTAAGAAATCTTCTTTCAAAAAAGAATTTCACCGAATTGGGTTAAGTCGACCAGATGGCTTACTTTTAGGAATTAACGAAAATGGAACAAATTAAAAGTGAATATTAGAGTTATATTCTTAACGGAGACTCAAGCATAAGATGTAAAATATGCTACTAAGAGTGTATGCATTTTGTTTGATGTAAATCATCCAACTATGTGATTGGATTCTTGAATTTGAGGCGACACTGTTGCTAATGTGAGGAGAACTTAAGCCACATTGCATTATATGCGAATATGTTCAGAGGATGCAAATTTGAGTTGATGAATGTGATACCAACACAGGAAGTTAAATTTGTAAATAAATTGAAATGAGTGGAGGAACTAGTATGAATGGTTCGACATTGCAATAAGTCAATGTGAAATTAGAGGAAATCGAATGAATGGAAAAAGAAAATCATTTGAGAAAATGAGTCAATTGGGAAACTGAAAATAACATGAGATAATATTACCTCATTGAGGAATTAATGACTTAAGAAAATCAACGGTTTTGAATAAATATGAGATTCTATCTGTGCATTAAAAGTGAAAGCTATACGTGACATATTATATTCTTTAATGCATTTCGTATAATGCATATTCTAATGAAGGTGTTGTAATCAGAGTAGTCAATCTAAAAGAGTTGTAAGCTTAGAATTCTTCACGTAGAGCATTGCTCCGTGATTTCTGTTTTTGACTGAGCCCAATGGGCTAGTTTGTGGATGTGTATCTGAAAGGCAATCGGTCACAACAATCATAACAAATCTAGAGTTTTATATGCATCTTTATTTGTATATATCTGTTCTGATTCGCAATGATTACCCGATGTGTTATGATAATGTGAATATTTGGACTATACATGTTATGAATGAATAATTGTAAAATATGTGATCTGTGTATGTAATTTGGGTGAAGTCATTAATGATGTTTTGCATCAGGAATTAAGATACAATTTGTTGCAACATAATAAAAATGATTTTTGTATGTATAGAGACAATTACAGTCTCGTGAGTTGATTATTTGATACATGATTTGAAACTTACTGAAATAACCATTGTTTTAAAAGCTTGAAGACATTATATGTACAGTGAAATATTTCATATCTATATAGGTATATAGATCAATAAAGTTTGAGGTACTTATTAAGTTTGAAAGAATTTAATACGAGACTGAGACATTGGATAGAAATATTAAAGGTTTATGATTGTATTAATCAGTATTATCCTGGTAAAGTTTGTATTTATCCGATGCTGAACTGAAAATTCAATAACGTAATATCACAAATTTCGATATTGAGGTTACCAAATGTAGTGAAATAAAGAGCCTCGAATGTGAATTGAATTTGGAATTGAGGACATAATGAAGTATTATTAGCTCTATTGAATTTAAAATTAGTTTTACGTGAAAGGTTAAGCAAAGTCTGAAGTGAGGATCCAGAATTGTGAATCTTATTGTCGAAGTACAAATAAATCTGAATTTTGCAGTCTGAATTGGAAAAAGGATAACTTATGATTGAAATACAAAGTTTGTGTATACGATAAAGATGATTGGGTAAAAGATTATGAGAGAAAGCACAAAGAACAACCTATGTTATACATCCTAGTAAGAGTGAAATGTAATAACGTTTGACGGTCAAGGATGTTAAAATAAATGATTACATGTATGAGTTGCCAACAGTCTTAACTGTTGGAGATATGCTTGAAGCTTTAGAGTTCATAGAAACATTAGGTTAATGTATAGTTTTAAAGTCAGCATAACAATCATTGTTACAGTGATATCATTAGAATCTCGTATAAGGCATTATATGACAGAAAGAGTCATCCGCCTATATATTTAGATGAATAAGGCCTAAAAATAGTTTTAGGCCAGAATTGATGAGAGATGTTGGTTATAAGTGAAATTGATACGTATTAAACATTAGGCGCAAGAAAGATTAATGAATTAGGTGGATCACCACCGAAGATTTGGAATAAATTGAGATAGACACATGAGTTAATTGTATTACCACTGTAAAGATGCGAATTATCAAGCAAAATGTAAATTGTTTCTAAGAGTATCACCTTGCCAAGGTGTGCTCAAGTTAGGAAAAAGTATAAGCGAAGTTGACATTAATTTGTCCATATGAAAGTTATATGATAAGAGGACCATTAACATATGAGTTTGTATTACTAACAAAGATGTCTTAAACTTATAATATGTTTTATATGCAAGAATGCTAACAGATATTAATATGATCTGATATTAGCATTATCGATTCAGAAAGTGAAACTGTGAGTAATCTGAAATATGTTGAGGAAATAGACAAGATAGTGTAATATTTGAATGAGTAACTGGAAAAAAATCGATTAATTCCATTAACTATAGTCAAATGGAAGAAATTATTCGAGTAATAAAGCTAAATGGGAAACGGAGGATCATATGAGGAAAACAATATTCCCACATGTTCAAACAATCAGGTATGAATTTCGAGGACGAAATTCTTTTAAGGGAGAGAGAGTTGTAAGGCCCCAAAATATACCCTAGTTGAAATAATACATGTTTATGAAAGTACATGTGTGATAGGAGTTATAATTTTTCCATGATTAGAATATGAAAGACATATGATTTGATTTTTTTTCAAGTGGATAATGGTTAGTGAATTGGAATTAATTGATTTCATTAAAGAATTAATGTAATTAAATGTATATTTGGACTAGGAAAAGTATCAAGTGCCAAGTGAAGTTGGTACATGAAAATTAGTATGACTACACCTATACTTTAAATGACATTTGGCACCATTGGATGATTGATATGTGGACTGGTTTTATAGGTGACTAGTGGTAGCATTTTAATTAGGCAAATGGCATTACATGCATTAAGACATGTGGCTTGATGCATTACATGTATTAAGACATGTGGCTTGATCAATTAAGGACACCTAGCAAAGCAATAGCTGAAGCACTCCAGCTCATTTCAGGAGCCTACTCCCTCACTTTGGCTTCTTTCAAACGAAATTTCATTCTCCAACTCCCTCTATCAACTTCTGGACCTTTGCTGAAGCTTTGATCATCATTTTTGAAAGTTATTTCATTAATAAATAGGTCTTGTGATGCTATGATTGATGCTGGAAATTGGTTTCGGATGAGTAGTTATGCTGGACAGGTTTTGGTATTTTAGCCATATCTTTCTCTCTAGCTATCTAAATTGGATGAATTTAAATTCTTATTAAAATAGAAACTTATATCTACAACTTTCATGAAGGCGTCAAATTTTATTTCTCACCAATTCTGTCAAAAGTTGGCTTGAAGTTGAGTATCTGGAATCTGTCACTATTTTTGAATAGTCTATATTCATTTGGGGATAATTTTCAAAATTATGAACCAAATTGCATAAAATTGGTTTCAATAGAAACTTAAGACATAAAGGAACAAATGTGTAGAAGAATTATTGGCCTAAATCCTTCATTTTCATTGTCAAAATGACCATGTAACATTGACCAGAAAGTCTATTTTGTGGAAAAGCTGGAAGAAATGAAGTGTTTTCACTGAACTTGCTTTGGTACTTCAATTATAACTTGCATTGTGGATCTCCAAATGAGTTGGTTTTTAATTCAGATTAAACTAGAGACATATTTCTACAACTTTCTTTAAGAAGTTGAATTCTAATTATGTCTCTAAGATTTTCAAATTTTGGCATGAAATTGAGTCTTGGCTTAGGCTGCAGCACTACTAGGGACATAAATCATATCCTATGGTTTTTGAATAAACTGTATTGATGTAGGCCAACTTAGACTGAGGTGTCTTCACCAAAGTTTAAGCTTATTATCTTAGCTTTAAATTGGTATATAGTTTGTAATTTTTGGATATTGTAATTGAGAGTTATGAGGTGTACAACTTGGAGGCATGATCATGCATTAGTCAAAATGTCAAATGTACACAGTCTATGGTATTTTAAGAATAACTCATTGAATACTAAACCAAATTGGATGAACTTGGCATCATTGGAAACCTAAGACAAAGAGGGAAAATTTTCTAAAAGGAAGTATTACCTAATTGCCTCATCTTCTTGATGATAATAATTGAGCAAAGTGGACCCGAAGGTGGATTGTGAAATAAATCTGGATTGAGGGATTGAGTATGATTTCACATAATCGATAATGTGATAAGATTAAATTAAGAAACACGGATTTTTGGCATGAACATGCATCATACATGTTCAGTATACATGAATGTGCATAATTGAATTTATAATTATGCACAATAGTAATATATGTTTGTATTGAATGTTTTAGAGGAACCCTTAGAGCGACCAATTCCAGATATTGCCGGGACTTCGAGGCAATAAGCAAACAGGGAGCTTTTGTGAGTAACCTAAGATGGTCTTACCTTGATTTGTCTTGTTTATTACTGAATTGAAATTGATATTGATGAGTGTGTACTGAATTGTGTACTGATTTCGGACATGAAGGTCCGAGGTATTGATTGATGAATGTGATATTAAAGTGCTATTTACCTTACTTTGTTCTGCTTATTGAATTTGATTTATGATGATTGTATTCTAAATTCCGGACAATGATAGTCTGAGGCGTTTGATGCATGTTTATATCATTGGAAGTACTACTTGCATATGAATATGATTGACTATTTGCTTTGCACATGAAATGTCTAAAATGACCTTGTTTTGTTTTAAAACTGTTGAGTTCTAGTTGTGGCTAAATAGGCATGCCTAGATGGGTCTGCAACTGCTCCTGTGACACTTTGGTGTCTTCAATTAATGACACTTCAGTGTCTGACACTTCGGTGTCTTCTGTTATTGAGACGTAAGTCTCTTCTGTGATATGATACCAATTATGGTATCTTCTGTATAAGTCCCATTACCCACTTCTGTTGACGGATTAGCAGTCATTTGATTGTGTATTCTGATATATGTTGGATTTTGAAATAAACAAA
>JANKOE010375484.1:0-12299 GCA_026284465.1 Erythroxylum citrifolium | reverse complement strand
AAAGCCAGGATCCAAGTGTATGTACAAACAGTCAAACCATAACGACCAAAGGAGACCGTCTCTAACGGTATCCACGCGGAGGTCGGAAAACCTAACCGGGACAAACCCTTTTGGCCCGGGAATAGCTAGAATAATTAAAGACTGCTAGATCTTACCTTATTCTAGGAGAGCTTAGGAATACACGTTGGAGAAGTAGCTTGGAGATGAGAGAAGAATGAAGAAGAGCCTTAGAAAATCAAATTTCCATTAACTTAACACTTAAGTTTCGGCCATCATCTTCTCATCCACGACCATCCTTACTCCTTAAGGCTTCTCTCATGTCTTTTTAATGAGTTGTTCCCCAGATTTGATCTTGCAAGATTTTTCTTTGTTGGGCTTGTGGCCCTTTTGACCAACTCCTCTAAGGGAATATGTCCTTCAAGGCTTTTTCTAGCAGGCCTTGAACTTGATCCGATTTCTTTATGGGCATCTTTCTTATTTCCTTCATTGCTTGAGGTAGATTTTGAAGAACCTTCCTCTGATTTTTGTTGAGTCCGTTCTTGCTTTGCGGCCCATAAGTCATGTAATGTTCTGTATCCCTTGGATCTATCTCTTCTGTCCATGTAACTACAAGTATTCCTTTTTGTGCGAGGGATGATTTTCCAGCAATTCTTCCATAAATTTGTATTTGCCCTTCATATTGACTGATTTCCATTCTAATTCCTGTTGACACAGTTTTTCTTTGAAATCTGGGTATCATTATACATTCAGCACTGTATAAATCATATCCAGCTGCTCCATTCGTTCTTCTTGCAGGTATAGTAGCTAGATTAACAAATACAAGCGCCACTTTGCTCAAGAAAATATCTCCTATGGCTAAACCAAAATTTAAAGGATTTTATGCCTTTAATGATGCTTTGGAGTATATTCTTAAGTTTGTAAATATCGATGAAAATATTTTCATTGAAAAAGAACCAAGAGAAGGGCCATCTGCAGAAAGGTATGATCAGGAGATCATAAAACTTCAACAGGAAATTGATGAACTCCTGAAAACAGTAAAGGAATTACAGAAAGAAGCTGAAGAAGAAAAAAGGATTACATCTCAATCCTTTAAAATTCTCTCTAATAAATAAAAGTGTGTCATAATTTACTCATTGCAATACTCCGCACTTACTCTTATTAAGTGTCTTGCAAGATCAAATCTGGGGAACAACTCAATTTGGTATCAGAGCAAAGGTATGAGTAACTAATCAATTTAAATTCAGTTGTTTATTTAAGGATGATAGTTTGTTTAAATTATTTCTTTTAACATTTAAGTTATATTCTGTCTATGGATTCAAGGAATTGGGTATGGCTGTTTATGGTTATTTCAATCTCAAGAGAGATTTGAAAAGGGCAATAAGTGATATCAATCAGGAAAATAGGACATATCGTCAGTTGATTGAGAAGCACCGAAAGAGGATAGTATACTACAGAGAATTAATTGCAGACCCAAAATTTCAAGTTTCTCTAGATCACCCTCAATTTCAAGAAGCAGAACGTATAAAACAGGAGGCATATTATCTGCTGGGAGAAACAAAGTATTTGATTTTTGAATGTGAAATGGCCATAAACCTTAACCTTAAAAGGAAAAGGTTTTATACAAAACAAATGATGTGTTTAATAGATGGATTACTTGTAATCCAAAGTTTGTATGTTTTATGAAATAAGATAAGTAGCTATGCTGTGAGGAATTCAGAAGGACAAAAGTAGAGTACCCATTTGAAGCCAAGCGGAGGCGTGTTAGGGGAAATTGAGTTCGAAATCCAAAACAGGAAAGTACTTGTCTTATCAATAAAATATATGAGTGATAGGTTTAAAGCAATCAATTGAAAATTATTATAGAACTAAGAGAAATTTGGCATATCTGGACCTAGCAGCTGAACCAATTTCTGGAATAGAATCCACAGAGGGAATAAAATTTTCTTGTTATAAGAAAGGATTTAAGCATATCTATCATTCTGAAAATAGACAATTGAATTTTGTTTGTGATTTGCAGTTAAATACCTTGCACAATATTACTGTGTTGTATGATAAATTAAATATTCTGTCTAAAACATTTTTATACTTTGCATGAAAATTTTGAAAAATTGGAAAAATATTTAGAAAGTGTTGAGAAAAGTCTTAAAAGAAAGCCAAGCAAAGTTGAAATTATTGAATTAATAAATTCAATAATTGATCAACCAAAGAAAGTTGAAGTAATCCAACCAATCCAACAGTTGGAAAAGAAAATACAAAGAATTGAGTATCTGCTCGAAAAGCTGTCTAAACAGTGGACTTGAATGTCATATTTGAGTGCCGCAAGTGACGAAGAATATAAAGAAGCCTTGATAGCAACAGAATTTCTTGGAATACCAGCAGAAGGATTCAAGAAAGTTGATAAAGAAACAACATCATCAGAAGGAATCAGAGTTATACTAAAACAGAATAATAGTATACTTTACCTTCTGATAAAGTTACTAAAGAAAATAGAAACTTTGGAAACAAAGTTTGAAAGATTTGAAGCAAGTTTTCAAAAAGCTTCAAAAGAAAATCCACAATTTCAAGAATCTCTTGATAGACTTATCCAAGAAGTCAACAGAATTAAAATTTCAGAAAAAGGAGAAACAACACCTCTAGCTGTAACAAGAAAAACGTATTTCTTCAAAAATTCTCAAGAAATATTCGAGACGAAAAAAGCAAAGCTTAGAAAAGGTAAAGACTAAGAACTATGTCGTCAAGAAATAGTTTTAGTTCAGAGCCGAGAACAAGTTTTGCAAGTTCATCGACAGATTCAAGTTGGTTAAATACACCAAGAACAGCAGAAGAAAGGAATCTAGGATTAATTCCAATCCGAAATTCCGAAAGAAATTTAGCAGCAGTAACACAGCAAGAAAGTCAAATAAGGGATTACAGGAGATATACACAAGCTGCTAGGAATGCTGTAAACAGAATAACCAAGAAAAATAGTCGTTCAAAAACTATTGAGATGAATCTGGATCCAAACTATCAACTCAGATTATCAAATCAGAAAAGAGCATCTATGGTACCAGCTGAGGTACTATATTCATCAAATTGGGAAGAAGAAAAAAATAGAGTATATCAGCATTACTCAGAAGAAAAACATCTGATTATTGGTCCCAAAAACCAAAAAGAAATGAAAATGATTATAAGAGAATCATTTGAAGCATTAAAAGCAGAAAATCTTGATCATATTCATCTTGGAATGGTTATGATTAGAATATTTGCTTTACACAGAAATGATGCAGGAGTAAAAATTCTTGTAGTAATACGAGATAAAAGATGGGGAAATGATACAAAAGCAATCATTGGACAAATGGAGATTGATTTATCAACAGGTACTGAATTGGTTTATTTCCTACCAAACAAAATGATGACAATAACAGATTTCTATAATCATATGGAAATCGTGATTCAAACAAAAGGATATGAATCATGGGTTGGAGGAGAAGCAAATATGTTGATTACAAGAGGAATAGTAGCTAGATTAACAAATACAAGCGCCACACCTTTTAGATACAGAAATGAAAATTTGCTTGATTTTCTAGCTACAAATGGTGTCAAAGCACTAGCAGGAGAGAAATATTCCTCAGAAATCTTTAATGAAGAAAGATGGACTATACAACCTCCAGAAGAAGTAGTATCATCATCTATGCCACAAAGATCACATATGTGGGAAAATAGTGATGGATCTACCAGCATAAGATTCACCAATTACAAACAACATCAAAGATCAGCAGAATTAGAAGAAAGCAATGATGATGAATCAGAAATAGAAAGAGCCCTGATGTTAATTGATCATGAAGAATGGCAAGAAGATGAGGAGATTAATATTATGACTCATAAAGTCATAAAAGAAGAAATCAGGAAAGTAATGAATGGAAAACTTCCTGATCACTTTATTCAAAGTGAAAAAGAAAAAGGAGTAATATGGGATACTCTTGGAGAAGATGGAAGATATCATGTGAAATATACAGTCCCAGAAGAAAAATACTACAAACCAATAGTAGTAACAGGTTGGGGAGAAGACTTATAAGATGAAGATCTAGGAGAAACC
This sequence comes from Erythroxylum citrifolium, assembly GCA_026284465.1. Classification (NCBI taxonomy): domain Eukaryota; kingdom Viridiplantae; phylum Streptophyta; class Magnoliopsida; order Malpighiales; family Erythroxylaceae; genus Erythroxylum; species Erythroxylum citrifolium. The sequence continues at coordinate 8,224 of JANKOE010375484.1, read as the reverse complement.
GAATTCTTAACTGAAGAATACATAGAATCTGAAACGGAAGATGATTTTCCATGGTATTATGATGAGTCTAATCATAATCAAAAAGAAATAATATTAATGGCGGATATGGAATATCCAAAGTTAATAAAATAAATTCAAGACCCAGAAGATTCAATGGAAAACCAGGATAATAAAGGTCTAGAAGAAATTTTTAATGTTGTGAAATCAGTATCCACTTCACAAGTTGATTCAGGATATAGACCACCCACAAACTTTACTTTGGGTCCTCCTCAATATCCTCCAGCAACAACTTTGGATGATCAAAGGATAAATGTGCCAGAAATAAGAGAAAGATTGGGAATAGCAAGATCTACAGCAAGTTTGACTTAAAAAGTGGATTTCATCAAATTGCAATGGACCCTGAATCAATATCATGGACTGCTTTCATCGTGCCAAATGGTCTCTATGAATGGTTAGTAATGCCTTTTGGTTTGAAAAATGCACCTGCAATTTTTCAAAGAAAAATGGATCAATGCTTTAAGGGGCATGAAGAATATATTGCTGCATATATAGATGATATTTTAATTTTCTCAGAAACAGCAGCAGATCATAAGAAACATTTACAAATATTTTTCAATATTTGTAAACGATATGGCTTAGTCCTATCAAAAGAAAAAATGATTGTAGGAGTTCCTGAGGTTGAATTTTTGGGAGCAATAATTGGGAACAAAAGATTAAAGCTTCAGCCTCATATTATTAAGAAATTATCAGATTTCCCTGAAGAGCAGCTAAAGGAGAAAAAGGGTTTAAGGTCATGGTTGGGAATTCTGAATTATGCAAGAAATTATATTCCAAAACTTGGAATATTAGTTGGACCTCTATACAACAAGACAGCTCCAAATGCTGACAAAAGAATGACTAGTATGGACTGGGAACTAGTCAAAAGAATAAAACATTTGGTTAATAATCTTCCAGATATGGAATTACCACCTCCAAAATCATACATAGTGATTGAAACGGATGGATGTATGGAAGGATGGGGAGGAATAGCCAAATGGAAAAAGAACAAAGAAAGTCCAAGAAATGAAGAAAAAATATTTGCATATGCAAGTGGAAAATTTGATACGATCAAATCTACAATTGATGCAGAAATGAATTACTTGGAACAAAAAGAAATTACTTTAAGAACTGACTGCCAGGATATTATAAGTTTTTATAATAAACAATCACAAAATAAACCATCTAGAATTAGGTGGATTAATTTTGTTGATTTTGTTACAGGTACTGGAGTCCATATCATCTTTGAGCATATAGATGGTAAAAGAAATACATTGGCTGGCCAATTATCTCGTATTGTGACTAAACTTGCAGTTACATGGACAGAAGAGATAGATCCAAGGGATACAGGACATTACATGACTTATGGGCAGCAAAACAAGAAAAATTTCAACGAGAATCAGAAGAGGGTTCTTCAAAATCTACCTCAAGCAATGAAAGAAATAAAAATGATGCCCATAAAGAAAGCGGATCAAGTTCAAGGCCTTCTGGAAAAAGCCTTGAAGGACACATTCCCTTAGAAGAATTGGTCAAAAGGGCCGCAAGCCCAATAAAGAAAAGGTCCTCACCTGTAAAAATTGAGGAAAGAAATAAACAACGTTTCTATCGTTTTGGTAAAACACAATTACCAATCTCGGATCCCTTTGATCCAAAAGCATATAGACCATTGGATAACCTACCAGTGGACAAACAGCAACAATGCCTACTAGATGCCATCTGGAAAGCAAATAGTAGCAAACAAAAGCAAACGGCGTGCTGTGCTTTACAGTACTACTTCAGCAAAATAATGACACCTCCAATGGGTAAGAATTACTCATACTATGCCTTAACTAATGGTCCAGATCGTGGAATATATTGTTATTATTCCACTCTGCTAAAGAAAATATCACCTATGGCTAAACCAAAATTTAAAGGTTTCTATGCCTTTAATGAAGCTTTGGAGTATATTCTTAAATTCGTAAATATCGATGAAAATATTTTCATTGAAAAAGAACCAAGGGAAGGACCATCTGCAGAAAGATATGATCAGGAGATCATAAAACTTCAACAGGAAATTGATGAACTCTTAAAAACAGTCAAAGAACTGCAGCAAGAAGCGGAAGAAGAAAAGAAAAGCACATCGCAATTCTTTTCACAAAGAAAAGAAGGATATTATCAGGCATATCAAAAAGAATCTTCAGACGAAGAAAAGGAAACAAGAAATCCAAAGTATAACAGACAAAAGAAAGAAAAGTGGCCAGCAAAGCAATTATAAAATGGCCGACAGCATTAGATAATCATTTGATTATCAACAGTAAACATTAGATAGACATCTGTCTATCACTTGTGAATTATTAGTATGACCTACTAAAGAATCTTTTAATTATGAACGAACACTTGGCGTTCATATATGAAAAGATTCCACTTAGCTTGTCAGTTTGCAATAAACGAAGCAATAATTCAGAAAGTGACTTGCACCAATCGACTACGAGGGCCCTAAGCGCACCCGGATTGATGAGTCATCAACAATTATTTGCTTTCTTTGTAATCTCAGAGTCTATATAAAGGACTCATAGTTTGTATTGAGAACACATCGGCAGCAACCAAAAACGCTCCGAAATTCTCATAGCTTGTAAAAAAATTCTCTATAAATAAAAACTTTGATATTACTCATTTGCAATACTCCGCACTTTAATTAAAGTGTCTTGCAAGATCATCAACTGGGCAACAACTCAATTTGCATTATTACTACTATTACTACTACTACTACTACCAACACCACCATTACTAAACTACAACCACCACCACCACCACCACCACCACTACTATTACGACTGCTACTATGAGTACGACTGCCACTACTATGACTACAACTATCACTACCACCACTACTTGTAACATCTTGTTACTTATGATAAGGTGACAATAGTGTTTATAAGAGGTTAATGAGAAATTAGGAAGCATAATTCATGCTTATGCATAATGTGGCATACATATACACGAGAATATTAATTTTTGCACATTAATATAGTTGTACATGCATTCATTGACATTTCTGGGTAAATTTGATTTTTTAATGGGAATTGTGGATGTTATTGTCTTAAAAATTAAATTGGAGTGTATTAAATGTGATTTGGCAATTTTGGTAATATTTTGGGTATTTTGGAAATTTGGAGTATTTTTGGACTAGGAAAAATATTGAAATATGGATCAATCATTATGTGACAAATGGGCTTGGTAAGTTGATGACAAATGGAATTGTTAATAAGTTGACAAGTGGCCTAATGTAAGTGTTAAGATTGGCAGCATAAATAGAGAGCAAATGGGAGTTATGCATTGGAGACATGTATCAATGCATAAATGAGACACCTAGTAGCTTAGGTGTTAAGTTCTTGTAAAGAAATTTTTGCAACCCTAGTCCCTCACTTTGTTTTCTCCACCGAAATCACCCTTGCCATGTTCTGAATTTCTGCATCACTATCACATGAAGTATTTTTCCAAACTATTCATTAAGAGAGCTACTTCATGTTATCCTTTATGTTGCTGTCTCTATGGCGTGAAGATCATCTTGGTTCCACCTTAATCTTGAGGTTGGGTTTGGTGGCTTGAAAAGGTTGACATGGTTGGATCTTCGGAGTACTGATTTAGAGTGACTTTTGAGTTGGGATTAGAACTAAAAAAGTAAGTAAAAAATTAGTGTTTATCGAATGTTAAATGGTTTGGGAATGATGTTTGAATTGGACTGAAATACAAGTGATATTGGTGAAGAAGAATTGCTGGAATATGTTATAAGTTGTAGTCTCTCTCTAAACATTCTTTGTTCTTTTTGTTATAACTTCTTCTCCTGAAATCCAAATGACATGAGACTTAAACCCATAGACTCATAACACATTTTTCTTCATCTCCACCAAAATTTATGAACATCTGAATCCATTCGGAAAAGATTGATGATGATGAATTAGGATGACAATGATGAGGTGTGCTGGAATCTGATAATTGGAATATTTTACTAAACATGCTTCGGTATTTTGATTATATATTGATATGTAGATTTCCATATGAGCTGATTCTTAATTCAGATTAAACTTAAGACATTTTTACAATTTTCTTAGAGAAGTCTAATTTTAATTCTGTCTCTAAGAGTTTCAAATTGGCATGAAATTGAGTATTGGCTTAGATTGTAGCACTATCAGGGACAGAAATCATGTCCTATTTTTATTGAATAAACTATATTAATGTAGGCTAAATCAGACAAAGGTGTCTTCACAAAAGTTATAGATTATTCTTTAGATTTCAATTGGTATAAAGTTTGTAATTTTTGGATATTGGAATTGAGAGATATGAGGTGTACAACTTGAATGCATGATCATGCATTATCCAAAATTTCAAATGTACACAGTCTGTGGTATTTTGAGCATAACTCGTAGAATAATAAACCAAATTGTATGATCGTGGTATCATTAGAAACTTAAGACACAGAGGAACAATTTTCTAGAAGACAGTGTTATAGAAATACATCATTTTTCTAGATTTAATTGATTATGCAAAGTTGACCCAATTGGGGTGCTTTCAGCAAAAGCTAGAATAGTGACTTAGTGTGTGAATTTTGGCACAATTGGATTACAATTGATATATACATCAATTTGTTACAGAAATATACCCGAGGATTTGTCATTGTACATGCATGATACATGATACATGATACATGATACATTTTTATATATGTGGTTACCTAGTTACATAAGCAGTACAGTAGTGTGAAATTGTTTTAATGTATATAAGAGAGCAAGTAGTGTGACCGCTTCCGGATATCGCTGGAACGTCAAGGAAATAGGCTTAAGGGAGCAATTTTGAGGAACCTAAGATGGTCTCACTTTAATTTGATCTGATATTACTGAATTGAATTTGATATGTGATGAATATGTACTAATTGTGTACTAGATTCCGGACATGAAATGTCTTAGGAGTTTTGATGCATGTGTATATCATTGGAAGTGCTACTTGTATGTGAATGAGACTGCCTAAGTGATTCTCAATTAAAAGTGATTGACTGAGATAATGTGAATGAAAGTGATTGATTGTATTGAATGAATTGTGGCATGCATTTCATTTCAATACATATAATATAAAGGCAGTTATGACTGGTGATGCTATTGACTGAGACTGCTACTGAAAAAAGCTTAAAAATCAAAGATATTTGGTTAGATTCTAAGGCTCACTGTGATCAATGAGCCCTATATCTGCAACAGATAAGGGATAGTATGAAAGAGCTCGGTGATATGGGATACTAAAAAAACACACACAGTCACAACAATGTAAAAACGAATGTGAGTCTCATACATATAGCATTCACATATGATTTGAATTCATTGAATGATTTGCAAAGTTGTAAGCATGTTACATGTTTGAATACATGGTATTAAACCAATGATTGTGTTTTATTCAAGTTCAATGAAGTGATAGTTTTATTAAATTGTTTGACTGAAATATAATGGATATGTATTTGAATAAGAATAGGATATGTGAACATATTGTAGACATGTATTTGAATGAGATTGGATTATTTGTGTAAGTGAATGTAAAAGGTATGTGACTCAACATGATACATTGCTAAAAATGATGTAAATTATGTGGTTATATGTACTGAATCTGTATTGTGATTAAGTGAGCCATCGAGGATAGTCACTTACTGAGTTTGCAAAAACTCACCCAAATTTTGCAACAATTTTCAGGTTCAGAGAACATATTCAGTTAGGCTAATTGGAGTACAGCCACTGAAATAAGATATGGACTAAAGGTCGGGATCAATTTGTATCTGCATATGTCTTTAGTGATTATTGTTTTGAATTATATTTCCACAAGTATTATACAACAGGTATGTAAATGATTTGGTAATGGAATGACATTATGATTACAAATGTTTTGTATCTAAAATAGGCCCAAATGGTTATTGAATTATGATGTTTTGTAAAGTGTTTGTAACACTTGTGAATAGAAATGTTTAAGAATAAAGTGGGTCCAATTTGATTATTGATTTTCTCATATGCGTACATTGTTTTTAAAAGAATTTGTAACAAGTTTTGACTAAATGACTGTTCTAGCATGCCACCCTTGCGGGGTACATACTCAGATATCACTCAGGATGTCCGGTACGTTTCTTACAAGAGTGGGGTGTTACAATCGTGGGACACTGTTTCAACCCGAATGTCTCCGAAACTTCTCCGCTCTTCAATGTTGACCTTGAAACACTAACAAACACATTAATATACCTAAAAACATAATAATTAAGCCCAAAGAATTGTACTAACCCATAAAACCACTTAAAAACAAATAATTAACAAACTAACACAATTCTAACCTAAACACATACTAAACGATTAAATTAACAATTAAATACATATAAAACTAAGCCCTAAAAAATGATGCAATTCACACTTATCAATATCCCCACACTTAAACGTTTACTTGTCCTCAAGCAAACAAAACAACAAACCCACAAAATCACATAACATGGCTTCAACTTCATGAAATAAATTTAATTTTAAACACAATTATTTAAGTTATTTCAAATCATTAACATGCAAAATCCACGTCTAGAGGCTTTGAACTAAATATACTTATTAATTCAAATCCAAGTGTTAAATTATTTACCCTTTTCAATTGCACACACACTTTAATAATTTTTTGGTCATTCAAACTCTGTAACTACTCTTAAGTACATTTTAATGGAAAGTCAAGCTATTATAAGTTTGGTAGATTTTATTATAAAACATTTTTTAAATTTTATTAAACAAGGGCCTAGTCTTTTACTTGGAGGAAAACATTGGTGATGAATCTCGATTCGGTTACTCGACTAAGTCATTTTTTATTAAGCTACTTGGTTGAAACGTCATTATAGTCTTTTGACATGAAGGCAAACATTTGTGATGTGTGTCTATCTAGTTACTCAGCTACAACAAGTTCTCAACTAGCTACTAGCTCTATTCATAACCCGATGGCCAGCAGAATAGTAATTTATTTAAAATTAACAAACACAATTTTTTTATTTATTTCCTACCTTGTTTCTTTAGCTACTTGTTTACATGAAAAATACTAACAAGGCTACTTAAGTCGAAAGACCTAAAATTATGAATTAATGTGACAATTTAGAGGGTGATAAACTCACACTAAATCCTAATTAAGTTGCATATTTAGCTAAAGAGCCCAATTTACTAATTTTGCGAGCTAATGATTCTTCACAACCTAATAGACTATATTCAAAATTAAATCAATTTCCATTCATCTAAGCCATTGATACATTCACATGATTCACAAAATGCAAACTAACAACTATCATATACTATGCAAAATTCACATTCAAAGCAAAATAGATAACCCTCCCCACACTTGAACATCATATTGTCCTCAATGTGAGAAGGGGACAAAAAAACACATATGGAAAGGAGAGAAACATAAATTAAAGTAAAAACAAAATAAATACTAAATTTTAAAAAAAAGGGTTAAAACAAAGACTCATGGTGATGAAGGCAGGGATAAATCCGATGGACCCCTAAGATACTTGTCTTATCTAGGAATTGATTGAAGTGAGTGAGGGAATTAGTGATTCCAGATCAATTCAATATACTAAAGTTTTATTGAAAGTTTAAAACAACTCTAAATAAACCTAAAGATTTCAATCGAACTACTAAACGTGCTAATTCATGGTCCTTAGCTTGACCTTGCATCCATGAAGGTTTCTTAATTGTTTAAACAGAAGGAAATCACTTCCTTGCCTTTGGGAACTGCTCCTGTTGGGACCCGATCTCAGGAACCGGATCCCAACCGAAAAACATAAACGAAAAAACGAAAACTAATCGGAGCGGGACAAATACTCAGATAACAAATTGCAAAAGATCACAAATTCGAATGTTGGGACCCGATCTCAGGAACCGGATCCCAACCGAAAAACAGAAACGGAAAAACAAAAACTAATCGGAGCGGAACAAATACTCGGATAACAAATTGCGAAAGATCACAAATCTGACATCCGCGCACTAGAACTTGAGAAAAGCGTCGTCGCGTTGGATACCCTAAGACAAAAGCGATCCCAAAGGAAACCTTAAGACATTCCAAATCCGATATAATTTTTTTTCCCTTTTTATGCAAATTCGAGAGTTTTAGGAATTAAATTGAAATTTTGGATTCCATCAAAGAGAAGCAATTGGTTGAA
>JANKOE010375412.1:0-12305 GCA_026284465.1 Erythroxylum citrifolium | reverse complement strand
CAAATTAGTATTTATTCAATTAGAAAATAAACCAACGAAATTAGTTTATTTCTAAGGTTATTTAACTAAACAAATTAATTTGTTTTTTTAATTAAAAAAATTCTAATTAATTAGAAACTTATTTCTAATTTAAAATATAGTTGAACTCACTAATTTATTTTGGATTAAGTGGTCACGCCACAAATGTATATTATATATTTGCATATATATATATATATATATACCCATCTCATCTGAAAAAACCATTAAGTAGTTTTTGTCTTATTATGCATATATTCAATGGTAATACAGTGCACACGTTGTATAATAAGTGAAGAAGCAACGTGCACATGTATTATTGAATGATTATTCCATAAGAAGCCTCATCTTCTTCTCTGCTGCGTTTCGGTTTCTGCATTTTTTTAAATATATATATATCTTTCATGTTATACAACCCATCAACCTTCGACGTCCTCTCCGCCGACTTGCATTCATAGGTGTGTGAGTATACACCCAACGGTATTGAATGGTAGTGACGCCAAATCAGTGGCGTCACCAACCCATCATCACCAGCGGCAAAACGCCGCTGGTTTTACCATTGTTTATTTACATATGTGAGAGGCTTGAAACCAGAAAAGTAAGAACATACACGTACGCAGATGCAATATAGATACACAAACCCTCAAGACAAAAAAGAACTCTTGTCTAGTTCAGTAAATACCAGTCCAGTATATACACAGGCAGACACAAATCGTATGATTTTTTTTAATCATGGAACAAACAGTATATGTATATGGATCCAACCAACTATAAAATAAAATTCACAGATGCAAAAACAGATTGAAACATCCAACCGCGTTGTTTATTCCGTTATGTATTTATGATATAGCAGCGAAACGAAGAAAAAAAACGAGAGAACAAAAAATATCATGCCATGACAAAGACAGAAACCACTAATGGAACAAAAAAGACAATTATACGGTAGAACATATAACTAATCATGCAAAACCATACGCTCTGATACCAATGTTAGAAAGATATGAACAGATCACAATTATAACTACAAAGATTATGCATCCAGGATCGATGATGTATATGTAGGAAAAACAAAAATCACATACTTAGATTCCTGATATAATTTCACGGGTTAAAGAATGCAGAGATCTCCTTTCCAGAAGTTTTTAAAGCACCAGCGTCAAACATAACAAAATTACTCCAATTTAATGTTCAAACAGTTGCCTTTGACTGTATATAATTCATCCGTGAATAACTACCGTTAGTAGTTATTCATCAAATATTCATGCATGATGACCGATTAACCTATCATGGGTGTAAAACGTCATCAGTTCACCACTAGATTGAACATTACAAGTTCCCCCTCTCTATTACTTGTTGTCAAATTTATAGAGATAGGTTCGATAATCCTACTCCTAATCGGTTATCAATTCCTAATTAATATTAATTACCGATTCCTAGTAACCAAAGAATTTCTAATTAATAATGAATTCCTAATTAACAAGAAATTCCTAACTAATAATGAATTACCGAATTAATTATAAATACCGTATTAAGTAAATAATTTTAATTATTAGATCTTATTAAAAATTTTAAAATTCGCATAAAAATATTAATTTTAAGTAACAAAGTGACTCTTATCAAATTTAGATATTACAGTAAATATTAAACACTCAAATTAGATTTTAAGTTATTTAAAATTCAATCAAATTATAATTAGCTAATGTTATTTTAAGATAATGAATTAAAAATGTCACTTTAATTAATATATTAAAGAACTTATTAATTAAAATGATTTATACCCAAACAAATATTATTTTAGTTAAATAATTTTCAATATAATTTACTCCAAAATTTGACTCAGAATGGAATAGGTTTGTTTCGGTAATACGATTAAAAGCCAATTTGCTTTTGTGGCCATGAGGAGACCACGTTACATGTTTTGCGTGATTGCTTACGGGTCCACAACTTCTGGCGCCAATTTCCCCCCGGCTTCATCCCTCTCGCATTTTTTCGCTCGAGCGTCCAACACTGGGTGACCTCCAACCTCACGAACCACACCCAACTGCAACAACTCCCTTGAGCCCTCATTTACAGGGTTGCTTGCTGGTTCTTGTGGCAGTGGCGTAATCGTAGCATTTTCGACGCAAACTTTCCTTGGCCTACCGATGGTCCCAGAGCAGTTATAGAGTACGCAAAATGGATTCACCGGGCCTGTACTCTGGAAAGTAGCATTTTTGGTGCACCCGGGTTACCTGCAGGACATCCCATTGGGTGGACAAAACCGCTAGCAGGCTGGGTCAAGCTCAATACTGATGGTGCCACCACGGCAGGGCATCACCTTGCGCATGCCGGGGGCCTCCTTCGGGATAGTCTTGGACAGTGGTGTGGAGGTTTTATCCACCATATCGGGGGGGCTCGCCTATACAGGCTGAGCTGTGGGGAGTCCACTCGGGGCTCCAATTGGCTTGAGCCCTTGGCTATCGTCGTATAATTCTGGAAAAGGATTCTCTGGAGGTCATAAATCTTCTCTCCTCCTCTAACCATTTTGAGACTGACTTTTACTTTTTGGTGGCAGGTATTCGAGGGCTCCTTCGCCGCCCTTAGGAGGTGCAACTTCAACATGTGTATCGCGAAAGCAACCAGTGTGCAGATGCTTTAGCCTCTCTCGCCGCTCTAGCTAGTCCGGGTCTTCTTTTTCTCCAGGCGCCTTCGCCTTCCGTTTGCGGTCTCCTGTCCCGAGATCAACATGGCGTTCTGTCACCCCGACATTGTGTTAATTAGGGGGACAGTGTAGTTTCTTTATGTTTCCTTTCCCTTGTACCCAAAAAAAAGCCAATTTGATTGGTGGGACCCGTTTACTTGGTCAAACCAAATCCTTGCCGCAAACTGATCTTTGGTAGGGGGCACCTGCCACATAGGAACCCATTTGCGGGCCCACACAAATTTCGTTGACGTCAAAGTACAACGTTTTTTCTCGACAAGACGTTTTTCCTTCCTTGTCCTTATTCTCCTTCCCCCTTCGATAGAATGTTGGGAAGTCGGATTCTTCTGTATTCTTTTCCGACACAGACAGGAATTGATATTTTCTACTCTTAATTAGAAACCTTAAAATAAACTAATCGAGATTAAATATATTAAAATCCCGGTTGGATTAAAAATCCTTATCAGATGGGTATTTAATACCCAAAACATGGATAGAGATCACTATTTTACAAAATAAGAATGGAGGTTAAACAGTAACATCAGGTTTAAAATGTTTTTTTTAAGCCAAGCAAATTCATCAAAATATCGAGAAACCAAAAACAGAAGAAGCAACTAAACCTAAAGCCAATAGGTTTTACCTTATAACACCCAGACTTAAGCTTCTTCTGAATTGATTACAAGCTACGGACAATCACAAAGAAGAACAGAAACAATACTACTTGGGATAGAATCCCACTCGAAACGGTGTGCATGTAATAAAGCGACCCTTGCTAACGAATGAGCAGCCTTATTAGCATTCCGTGAAGTCCAGTGGAAGGACAAATGGTGGAAGTTGTTCTTAAGTGAGAGACACTCAACAAACACTGTACTAACCTCTAGCAAATTACTGGATGAGTTATTAATATGGTTAATCGCTTCTAGACAATCCGACTCAAGAATAATTCTATCCAGGTGTTGATCCTTGAGCCAGGACAAAGCTTCTTTGATGGAGATTGCTTCTGCAAGGTAAGGATCCACACAGCAAGGAATGTGACTCGAGAAAGCTTTTACAAACCGACCATGATCATCCCTTAAAACAATACCAAAACCCGAACTGTTGTCTCCTTTCAAGACCGAAGCATCAACATTACATTTCAACCAACCCACTTCAAGCTTGCTCCAAGAGTGACGGCGAGGAAGGGTGCTGCCATTCGATTGTATCTGATTAAAAGCACAAGCTGCATCTTTCCAATTCGCAAGAAACTCATCAGCAAAAGATACAACGGCATTCGGATGAGCATCCTTCTTCTTCCAGCACAACAGATTTCTATGGAACCAAAGGCTCCAACAAATAGCTAAAAACCAGTGGCCCAAAACAGAGTTATTATAACCAACTAACACCGAGGAGATACAATGTTTAATATCATCACTGTGTAAAGAGATACCTGCAGCATTCCACACTCTTCTAGCATGGGAGCAAGAGAGCAAAACCTGATCCATGGTTTCAACCAGACCACATCTGTTACAAGAGACATCAAGAGTGACACCCCTAGCCAAGAGTCTCTGTTTGCAGGGCACAAAATCATGGAATAGCCTCCAGAGGAAATCCTTTATTTTCTGGGGAAGCTAGGCATTCCAGAGAGAATTCCATTGGCCATCAACCATATAAGAGGAGAGAGGAGAATACTGAACAGTAGCAATCCTATAACCCGATTTAACACTATACAATCCGTCCCTAGTAAGTTGCCAACAGAAATGATCAGAAGGCAATGATGGTGAAATGGGGATTTTGAAAACGTGAGAAGCATCAGCCAGTGCTAAAATGCCATTAACAAAAGAGTAATCCCATCCTGAGTTATCCGAATTAAAAAGATCACTAACCTTCATATTTTCCATACCGGTTCACTGAGCAAAGCGCACAAAGAAATCATCATCGCGATTCAACCAGGGATCTTTGCAAACTGAGATTGATTTTCCATCTCCCACTCTCCAACGAGCTCCTTTGCCCAGTAAATGTTGTGCAGAGAAAATGCCCCTCCAAATTAAACTAGGGTTTCGACCTTCTCTAGCATTAAGGAAATTGCAATCTGGGAAATATTTAGCTTTAAACAACTTAAGTCGGGTGAAACAAGAATTGCCAACCTTGCTTACAAAGCATCACACGATTAAAGCAATGTAAATCACAGAAACCCATACCGCCCAATTTCTTCGAAGCACAGAGTCTCTCCCATTTGGCCCAGTGAAGTTTAGATCTGTTGCCTAATGAAGACCCCCACCAAAAAGAATTCATCATTTTGTGTAAATCATCACAAATACCTTTTGGAAGGAGGAAGACACTCATACAGAAAGTAGGAAGAGCTTGAGTGATAGTCTTGAGGACGATCTCTTTGCCCGGCTTGGAAAGCAGACGATTTTTCCAGCTATGAATGCGTTTACTGAGTCGATCCTTCAAGAAAGCAAAGATTTATTTTTTATTTCTCCCAATTAGAGAGGGAAGACCCAGGTACCGGCCATGATCAATTAGATTTGAAACCCCCAAAATTGAAATCGCATCCTGCTTCATCTCACCCTTCGTATTGGAGCTAAACATGACCCCCAATTTTTGATAGTTAATAGCTTGACCCGAAGCTGTCTCATACGTGGCGAGGATCCGCTTGATGTTGCGGCACTCAGTCGAAGAAGCTTTAAAGAAAAAGAAGCTGTCATTAGCGAAAAATAGATGAGAAACATTGGGAGCCCCTCTGCAAATGGTAATACCGTGAATGTCGCCTCGAGACTCAGCCTTCCTCAAGAGAGTAGATAACCCTTCAGCACATAAAATGAAAAGATAAGGACTTAGTGGGTCTCCCTGTCTAAGTCCTCGATGAGGGACGATAGGGCCCATAGTTTTGTCATTAAAAGCAACAAAGTACTGAACGGTGGAAACACAGAGCATGATCCATTTAACCCACCGAACATCAAAACCCAGTTTTATCAGGATGAATTCAAGATAACTCCAGTCGACTCTATCATACGCCTTGCTAATATCAATCTTAAACGCAACATCACCACTAGAGCCCCTCCCTTTATTCTTCATAAAATGAACAATCTCTAAAGCAACCATAATATTATTAGATATTAGTCTACCTGGAACAAAAGCTGATTGCAAGGGAGAGATAATCCGAGGAAGAAGAACCTGGAGTCTGTTGGCAATAACCTTTGCTATGATTTTATAAATCACATTACAGAGAGCGATAGGACGTAAATCTTTCACACTACGCAGCTTATCTTTTTTCGGAATGAGGACAATAGTAGTGTTATTCAGAGAGTCAGGGAAAGCACAATTCTCCAACCACATGCAACTTTGAGAGAAAATGTCAGCTCCTACCGTATCCTAACATTTCTGGAAAAAGGCTGGGTTCATACCATCAGGGCCAGGAGCTTGTCGGGGTGCATTTCAAAGATGGTCGTCTTAAACTCTTCCATAGTAAAGGGGGCCAAGAGAGAAGAGTTATCACTATCCATCACCACCCGGGTAATACAATCAAACTCTGCAATATTCGGTGCTGCTAAGGGAGCTGCGAAGAGGTCATTGAAATAGTCCATAACAATAGAGCACATAGTATCCATATCCGAAATAGCATTTCCATGATCATCCTCCAAAAACTTAATATGATTAATCCGCTTTCTACGTGAGGCCTGAGCATGAAAGAATCTAGAATTTGCTTCCCTATATTTGAGCCAAAAAATTTTAGACCGTTGTTTCCAGCAAACGGCCTCCTGTGCAAGAAGGGTAGAGAGCTCAGTTTTAAGCCTCACAATAAGCACATCATCCACTTGAGCCTGTCGAGCAACATCAATTCTTCTCTGTAAAAGAGCAATCTGGTATTTAAAATTATGATCCTGTGAGTTCTGCCAATCAGTTAAAGCCACACTATAAGCAGAATTTTTTTTCCAAAACACCATTGGTCCGACTCTGAGACCAAGCGCAAGACACAACCTCCATAAAACCATTTTCAAGCAACCATTTATTCTCAAATTTAAAAAGGCTGACTCTTTTAACCAAAAACACAGAGCTGGCAAAGAGCTTAATGGGATTATGATCGGAATAAGAGCTTACCAAATTATAAAGTTTATGGAAAGGAAAGGAAGTAAGTCAATCCGCAGAGACAAAAGCCCTATCCAACCACTCCATAACCAAAGAATCCGAACCCTTACCCCATTCCCAGGTAAAACCAAAACCCACAAGAGGTACTTCGAGTAAATGTCAATCGGCAATACAAGAGCGAAATCCATCCATGAGCGAAACAGGGTAATCCCGGCCACCAAACTTGCCATTCACAGAGAGAAGATTATTAAAGTCTCCCATGCAAACCTAAGGTAAAGCATACTGACAAGAGAGAGCTTTGAGTAGTTCCCAGCTACTTCGCTTTCTGTGAGTTTTAGGGGAACCATAAAAGCCAGTGAATCTCCATTTAAAATTATTAGAGTGAACAATCTCCATATCAATATGATTACTCAAGTAACCCAAAACATTAACATTATTATTACTATTCCAAAGGAGCGCAAGACCCCCACTACATCCATTTCGATCAACACAAAAACAGAAGTCAAACTTCAACAAAATACGTAATTCCTCCATCCTACTAGAAGTAACAAGAGTTTCACTAAGAAAAAGAAAATGAGGCTTATTGTTTCGAACAATATCTTTCAAAGCATTCACTACATGCGGGATGCCCAAGCCCCCGTAGTTCCAGGCAATACAATTCATGGTGATCGGCGGGTCTCCTGAATAAGACCGGCCGTTGATAAATCAGTAGAGCTAGAGGTTGAAATCGAAGAAGATGAGTATCTACTACCTTTCATCTCATCAAGGTTGGTACCAATATGTAAAGTTTCCCGAGGTCGTTTTTTGACTTAATCAATAATCATAACATTGCTTTTCTTTTCCTTATGGACAACAGCTAAAATCAGTTCAGTACCAGACTTATCTGGTTCAGAAGCATAAGTAACTATCTTAGATAAGTCGACAGTTGGTGCAAATTGAAATGTCCTAAGAAAAGAGCCATAATTATGAATGACTCTATTTTTCTTTGATTTTTCCGTTACCAGATATGGATTCTCTTGATTTATGGACCTGCCATCGAAGCTTGTGTGAAAAGCGAGACCTCTTCTCCACTGATTTGGATGGAATCTATTTTGATCACGAACCTCTGATCAAATTTCCTCCGGCCACTCCCTTTTGATCTCATCCTCAGGCAGCTCAGTAAATTTAACACAACTAGACTCACTATGGCCAACAATGCCGCACAGATAACAAATGAGAGGTATCCTTTCATAACTAAAGGAAACATAAAAAAAATTACCCCCCTCCTTGCGGATCTTCTTAGTCCTCATAAGCAGTTCAGTTATGTTTAAGCGAACTCTAAAACGCATGTAATGAACAAATGAGTTTCGTTTGTTACCCGTGTCATACTCCAGGAAAGAACCCATAATATTTCCTAAGTTGATCACTAAAGATTCTGAGGCAAAACCAGGTGGGAGATCATGCACTCTAACCCAAAAATTGACAAATCGAAACTCAACATCTTCTAGATTCTCACCCTCACTTATCTGGTGTACCAATAGAATGCAGTTATTAAAACTCCATGGCCTTCCTGCCAACATTTTTCGAAGGTCAACAATGTGAAAAATTGAAACAGATATAGCCCCTCCCCCCAAAAGGTTTGATCGAGCAGCCTTTGATGGGACGCCATAAGTTGAGAAGAGTCCTTTCCATGGCTTCAAAGTTAATATTTCTTTCTCCCAAAAATCTGCCTAACAGACTCAGGTGGTAATCAAAACAGCTCCCTTCTATCTCTGAAGCCTTAATCACGAGTTCAACATCTTGTTTCTCACAAATGGACAAACGTTGAAACTCAGGCTCCATGGCTAACAAGGAAAAAACACAAACGAAAAAGGAAGCAGAAAGAGCTGACTAGCAATACAAAAACATGCACAAAGGCATGACTAAACTTGCACCCCTAGAGAGAGAAACGGGCAAGACTTATGGGTTTTCCCTTTAAATTTAAACTTAAAGAATGCATTATTTTGAATCTTCAATTATTTAGAACATGATTTGAATATCATTTATATTGCAATCTTTGATTAGAAATTTTAAATATGAAAAGAGTTGAATTTTAAATATTTCATGCTAGCTATTCAAAAATTATCTTTATTATGCTTACCTTATCATCAAAAAATTAACAAATACCACATTCAATTTAGCCAAAAAAAATCCTACAAGATTTAGTAAAGTCGGAATTTAATTTGGTGAAAATCCACACAACGTTTTGGACAGTAGCGCTCGTTAGGAAGTAGTTTTGGACTTGTGTTGTGGCACTCGCAGTACAAAAGTTTGAATCTTTTTGCATTTCTTCAAGGTCAAAAAGCTTGTGCGAGATCAGTAATCTCTGGAAAAGGGCCAATGATGGAGAATTTGAAAGCAACATGAATAAAGAACCAAAGTAGGACTCTTAACTTCACAATTATCGACGAACTCTACATGGTCATGTTATTATAATGTTAATCCTTCTCTTCCCCGGGGAGTTTTACATGTCTCACTCTTACATGTTATTCTAATGTAAGATACCACCATCTCGTAGATTTGGTTCATCTACCTTGGAAACTTCTAAGCACTCCCATGGCTGAAGGTTTGGTCAATACTACTCTTGCCCAGGACATTTCTAATGTTTTATAGGTTAGGGACAGAGTAAAAAGAAGAGTCTTAATAAATTAGCAATATACAAATATGTAAATTTTAAAAACTTTTTTTATTAATTAAATATATTATTTATAAATAAGTGACTAAACTAAGAGGGAGAGTTTTGGAGCAACCGGTAAAAGTTGCTTTCTTGTGACCACATATTCGAATAACAGAAATAACCTCTTTGTAATTTTTACAAAGAGAAAATCATGCTCATCGATGACCCCAACCCTTGCAAAGTGGAAAGCATTGTGCACTGGGTAACCTAATTTTAGCAGGAAAGTCTTGGAGCAAATGGTCAAAGTTATTTATTTACAAAACATTAAGAGAATTGTACTAATAAGCACCCAGATAATAATGAAAAACAATTTCTCCACACATTTCTATATGTAAAATCATTAATAATAGTATCAAGATCAATACTGTCCAACATATCTTTTTTTATACATAAAATAGTTAAACCATTCAACTTTTCATGTGACATAGATGACCTCAAGTAGGTTTTCAATAATCTTAACTTTGAAAAACTTCTATCAACTAATACAACAGTCACAATTACTGTCAAGTGAATTCGATAGGCAATTGAAACATTTGGATAATAATCTGCAACTTTAACAAATTCAAGAATTTCAACTGATGACATTAACTCATTTACAACAATTTTAATTCTAAAAAATGATCATCTAAATCCACATTTGACACATGAAAAAGTAGTTATAAAATTAGTGTAACATTCTCTTAATTCATTATTATCTAATGACCTCAACTTATTTGAATCAAATAAGAATCCAAAAATAGTTTCAAATATCATTAATTGTTCAAATATATTCTCTAACGAAGCAGTTGTCATATCTGCAACAGTCAGAAAGTAACTAACTCTAAAGGAATTATCAGCCGATTTTATTTCTCGATCATAATTATTTTCATCAAATCTTCACTATCGATATATTTAAACATTTTTAGATTATAAAATGTAAAAACATTTATTCATAAATTATCTGATATCTATTATTTTAAGAATTAATTTACAAATTAGTACATTGTAAGTTATAAATATTTAAATGTCAACTAAATTATGATTTGTGTGCAAGCCGAGGCTAACACATAAACTCTAAAATAGTTTTGCTAAATTTGGGCCTAACTTCTAGATGATCACATCTGTTAATTATTCATATAATACTCACTTGTCTTTAAATTGATAGGATCTTCTTCTCTTTTCGTACGTACTATGCTTAGGTTTACGCTTATGTGCATTACATGAGTTATTAAAATAACAGCATGTTATCTTCAAAATCAGGGATGAGACGTATCATGTCTCTACCTCTTTTGTTCCTGATCATAACGCTACTATTTACAGAACCAAATCTTGTAGCCCGTAGAGCCTTTCGATCGTCAGAAAACAAAGACAACACTGATCCAGAAGCCCCTTTTGGGAGAATTTGATGTACGTATGGAGCTAGAAGATTAACCAGGCTTTGCATGTTTCAGGGAAATTCTTTGATTTTGTAGATGACGTGTAAATTAAGTTTTGAATGTTTGGGCTGGGGACAAGTAATTTGATGTCCAAAAGCTAAAAATATATTACATAATAGGATGTTTACATTACAATATAAAGGGGCCTTCGTAAATTTTAATTAAACGAAAAGGCAAATGTTGGAATTTTAATTATATATTAGAATCAAATATTATTATATTAATAAAATAAATTGTTTTTAATAAAAATGCAAATATAAAATATAAAATAGGAATATAAAAATAACATTTTCTTTTATTCTCCTTGACAAGATTGCATCAGAATTGTTAGAGTGCTCAATTGATAATTAAAGTAGAATTTCCTTTTAGCTCTGGTTCAGTCGGATTTTGCTGGATCAGAATGTTAGTGTCTTGGTCCATGATCTTGCGCGATCTTGACTATCGAACACCTGCAAAACGAACAAAGGCACGCCGGGGGTTGTTTCCCGGAAGGCTCCTCCGACGCTCAAGTCAATATTCTGGTAGGATTTTTGGCTGCTGTAAACAGAGAAAAGCAGGGGTTATCTTCTCGTACCTGAATTTCGGTAGAATAGTACCTTATATACCTGGAGTTGCCACTAAGTTTAGGTCTTTACGTGAGTCGCTGTGTTTGCATGGGAGTCCTACTCTTGATGGGCCGAGCGGGCCGTGATCGTTGGACCGTCGTCATCCGGGCTTGGTGCTGGACCTAGGAAAGCCGATTCAGCTGACCCGATCATAAGCCCCCATACTCCTCGAGTCTGACCGAAGAGAAGAGTCGAATGAGTACATGAGGATTGTGCGGCTTGTGTTAGCCCCTGAAATTTTTTTATTTTATTTAAGCATGATTAGATTAATTAAAGTCTTAATAGATTAAGTTAAAATAGCATTAATCAAGTATGATAGCATTAATGGGTTAGGTGGTATGAGTTAATGAAAATTTAATGTGTTAGTTGGGCTTAAATAAGAAGTTTATGGGCTTAAGTTATATGAGAGGAAGTGTAAGAAGGAAAGGAAAATAAGTTGGACTAATGGGCTTTAGCTTGAATGGGCTTAAGTGGAAGAATAAAGGAGAAGGAAAGTAAGTTGGATTATTGGGCTTATGGGCTTAAGTTATATGAGAGGGAGTATAAAAGGAAGAGAGTTAAGTTGAGTAGTAGGAAAAGAAGAGGAAGTCACGAAATAGAGAGAAAAAGAGAGAGGGAGAGGTCGTGAGAGAGAAGAAAGAAGGAGAAAAGAAAAGGTTTGTGCTAGGGTTTAGATTCCCAAGTGATCAAGTGATTATTTGAAGAAAGTTCAAGAAGGAAAAGCATAGAGGAAGGTCTAAGCTACACTTTGGTACAAGAAACTCTTTGGTTGAGTCAAGAACCAAGGTAAGTCATGATTTCAAGTGTTAGCTTTTGCTTGGGTT
>JANKOE010375387.1:0-12308 GCA_026284465.1 Erythroxylum citrifolium | reverse complement strand
ACCTTAACCGATTTTTGTCATTTGATTAAATCCAGTCGTTTTAATTTATACCTTGCAATTTTCATAATTTCTCGATTTTCTTATTTTAATTTATTTTATTTTCAAATCAATCAAAACTTGATCGTCTGAGCAATTTTTCATCGTTTAATTTAATTGTCTTGCGTTTTGAAATTTTTTTCCCTTGGGTACGATATCCGGTTTTCACCGATTTATATTACTTGTCGACGAGGTGCACTTGCCTTTAATTGGACTAGATAGAATTTAATTTATTTTGTTCTATTTAAACCGCAACATTTGTAGTCTTGAAGGTTCAAAGATTTAAGATGACGGCTTAATGAATCCAAAAATTCAAGCCATGAATTAAACATCCTTAGCTTCACTTAGCATGTTCATCTTTATTTTTGTTTTTTCAGGAATATGATTATTGCCATCAACATATCTTAATAAATCCTTGCCTTTAATAATATCTTGAAATGGAATGCACAATCAGAGTAATTTTTTCATTAACATGAACTAAGAAACTTTCAAACTTATCCAAAAATGAAATGCCAAGGTACTATCGATGAGATAAAATGGAATAATAAGAAAATAAGATTCTGATTATACACGGACTATGAGATGGATTAATTTTAGGATAAATAAGGGCAAATATGCAGAGAATTGAGATAAACTAATTTTGGGATAAATAAGATTTTGAATATGAAAAGACTTGAGGTGGATAAAAGACTAGACAAAAGTGAGATTAGACAAAGTCTTTGATATCATGATTGATGAAAACTTAGAGATATTTTAAAAAACTTTTGGCCAGAAATATAATTGATAAGATTTTACCTTTTTTGGTAATTTACTATACATTAATTATAATTACAAAACCTCCTCTTCGGCTTTTCCACAAGACCATGAACAAATTGTTATCATACAATTATTTACCCAATATCCAAATACCATTACACTAATTTTAAGAATATGTCAATTAATTATTTACTTTAAAGTCTTTATATTCTCGATTTTAATTTAAGTTCAAACTTTCAACTTTCAAACTTTGAATTCATGAATGCCATGCATTTCAATAATTTTTTTTAAGATTAATCTCACATAAATCAAACTACAACCAATAAGTCAAACTAGACATAAACCAAAACAAAATTATGCATCATTTCATTAAACTCCAATCCATTATCTAACCCAACGAAAATCACAAATCCAATTCACAATTTAATTCCTATAAGGGAGCCATGGATTCATGCATCACATACATGGTAAGGCAACGGAAGTGTCAGAATCAAAATTCCAAACCCATGACATCCCCAGAAAATCCCGAATCTATGTGCACGTATAAACAGATTATAAGAACATGAAATTACATCATATACACCTTGCAAATACTACTCCTTTCTTGAATCTTCTCTTTGTTTGGGTTTTAGCAAATAAGAAACACCTTCCTTGGCCTTTAGAGAGTATGCAAAGATAAAGAAAAATTAGTGTGTAAAGGTGGTTAGAGCACCAAACAAGATGAGTTCAAGTAGATGCTGTAGTGAGAGTTAGATCAAAACCAAGTTTCATACAATTAATGTGGTGCAAAAATTGCTTAAAATTACATGAAGAACTCACTTATGTACCACTTGTCATTAATCTGGTCACGATCGTGGCCAACCCCATGACATCCCCAGAAAATCCAGAATCTATGTGCATGTATAAACTGATTATAAGGACATGAAATTACAACATATACACCTTGCAAATACTCCTCCTTTCTTGAATCTTCTCCCTGTTTGGGTTTTAGCAAATAAGAAACATCTTCCTTGGCCTCTAGAGAGTATGTGAAGATAAAGAAAAATTAGTGTGTAAAGGTGGATAGAGCACCAAACAAGATGAGTTCAAGTAGATGCTTTAATGAGAGTTAGATCAAAACCAAGTTTCATGCAATTAATCTCGTGCAACAATTGCTTAAAATTGCATAAAGAAGTCACTTATGTACCACCTGTCATTAATCTGATCACATTCATGGCCTATAAGCCACGATCGTGGCTTGCTTAAATGACAACCATGCACACTTTGTTTTTCATCCAATCTTTTAGGCATGTGACCCTTAGGTTCCTAGTTATTTTGGTAACTTGAATTAACTCTTAATCAGAGCAAATCATGAAGGACTTCATGATACCAATTTGCCGGAATGTAAGTAGATTAACACTTGAACTGTTTGATAGTTAATTATCTGACTTATGAACCTTTCCATCGTTAGTTACCTCGCAATTCGCCCCTTCACCATCCTATACCCCACTTGGTTCAGAGTATAGGCTATGTGTCAACTCCCACTGGACTGACCATGTCAGATCTAGTCCAAGTGATGATAGTTCTTGTCCTGGGGATTTCATTACTCTATATGTCATTGAAGACTCTCTTCATGACACATAGTTGCTTTAGCCAGACACTCCTGCATAATGACCTGAATAAGAGGTCGTGGGTATCATCTCCTTCTATCAAGAATGGTGAATCCTTTATTAGCTACCCAATTATCTATTACCCAATCACCACCCTATGAGCGACCTCATCTTGAGGCAACAAGGAATGGTGTCAAAGCACAAGATCAGTATCCAAGATATCTTTGAGTATCTCAAGTCTAAGGATATTTGCACTATTGCTATAATGAGATTAATCATTGACATTTGATAGATCATCTATATGATAATCTCATAGCGGGTCATCCGATGTACTTACTACTCTTAGTAAGTATCCACATGTTAGCTCTAAACATCTCATACTTACAATTTATGAGATCTACTGCTTGATCAAATCAATGAGTATAACATGTGCTAGCCTATCTGGATTAACAATGTCCTGTTTAATTATTCCTATTACTTGGGATAATTTAGACACTAACATAATTGCATATGATAGGAATCTCATTATCATGATCTTATCATGATTTCCTTCATGCTATGTTTTGTATCATGGACTTCATTAATTCGACTTAAGATAGACATCAATTTATAAATAAATGAACATCCAATTAATGAAAATTTCCTTTTGCTTTTTTTTAATTAAAATAAAGTTTGTACAAAAATACTTAAGGTGATTGCCTTTAGAGCACTATTCTAACAATCTCCCACTTACATTAAAGCCAATCACCTTTGTATCTAATACCATAGGCGAGTACACTTGAATCAAATCTCATTTGAGGAAGTGCCTTAGTCAAACGATCAACGATGTTCTGATCTGTAGGCACTCTTTCTATCTTCACATCACCTCTATCAACGATCTCCCTGATCAGGTGATATCTCCTAAGTATGTGCTTGGACCTCTGATGAGACCTTGGTTCCTTGGCTTGAGCAATAGCACTATTGTTGTCACAATAAAATAGTATCAGGTCCATAATTCTCGGAACCACTCCAAGTTTCATAACAAACTTCTTGATCCAAATAGATTCTTTTGCAGCTTTTGCAGTTGCAATGTACTCTAACTCGGTGATTGAATCTATAGTCGTCTTTTGTTTGGAACTCTTCCAACTGACTGCTTCGCCATTCAGTGTGAAAACATAACTTGACTGGGATTTGGAGTCATCCTGGTTAGATTGAAAATTGGCATCAATATGCCCGCTCACTACGAGATCTCCATCTCTATATACTAAGAATACATCCTTCGTTCCTTCTCAAGTACATTAGGATATTCTTGATAGCCACCCAGTGACGCTCACTAGGATCTGAGATATATCTGCTCATAGCACTTAGAGCATATGATATATTGGGTCTTGTACATAATATAACATATATGATTGATCTTATTGTTGAAGCATAGGAAATCAAACTCATATGAGTACTCTCATCTTGCGTCTTGGGACACATAGATTTCGAGAGTTTTATCCTATAAGTCATGGGAAGAAACCCTCTCTTAGATTGCTCCATGCTAAACCGCTTTAGCACTTTATCTATGTATGTAGACTATGAAAGACCTGGCAACTTCCTTGATCTATCTCTATAGATCTTTATTCTCAATATATAAGTTACTTCTCCAAGGTCTTTCATGGAGAAATTATAAGATAACAAAATTTTGACATATTGCAATCTTGAGCCATCATTTCCTATTAAGAATATGTCATCCACATATAACACAAGGAATATGATAGCACTCCCATTAACCTTCTTGTACACATAAGTTTCATCCGGATTTTGTGAGAAACCAAACTTTTTTATTATCACATCAAATCGGATGATCCAACTTATAGATGCTTACTTTAATCCATAAATGGATTTTTAAAGCTTGTATAACTTTTTGCCATCTTTGCATATGAAGCCCTCAGTTTGTATCATATACACATGCTCAGCTAGGTTTCCATTTAGGAAAGTCGCCTTCACATCCTTTTGCCATATCTCATAATCATAATAAGCAGCAATGGCTATGAGTATTCTAACAGATTTAAGCATGGATACGAGATTTAAGCATGGATACGAGACTAAATGTCTCGTCATAATCATCTCCTTTTCTTTGATGATACCTTTTACGACTAGCCTCACTTTATAGGTAATCACATTATCATCCATGTCGATTTTCTTTTTGAAAATTCATTTGCACGCTATTGGTTTTAGCCCTTTGGGTGGGTTAACCAAGGTCTATACTTGGTTTTCAAACATGGAATCCATTTCGGACTTTATGGCTTGAAGTTATTTTTCAAATTCTAAACTCTTCAGAGCCTCTTCATAGGTTGTAGGCTCAGCAATATGTCATTATGTTCACTTTCGAGAAATCCATATCTCTTTGGAGCATTATGTACCCTACTTGACCTACAAACATTTTATGTGTTAGAAGGTTCAACTGTTGTCTTATCTCTATGAACAACAATCTTGGGTTCAGGCAGTTGCTCTACGTCTATTTGAGCATCATGAACTTCATCAAGCTCAACTTTGTTCCCACTGCTTTCTCTTAGAAGAAACTCTTTCTCTAAAAAGACAACATGCTTTGAGACAAACAACTTTTGCTCTAAAGCATTGTAGGACTGATATCCAATTGTTTCCTTAGGACATTTATCAGATTTCACTTCAAGTTTGTCTGATTGAATCTGCTTCATGTAAGCCAGCGAACCCTATGAGAAAGATATGGTTTTTTTGTTTGTCCATATCTCATATAGAGTAACATCAACTGCTTTTAAAGGAAGTGCATGACTTCTTGTTAGTCCATATCTCATATGGAGTAACATCAACTGCTTTTAAAGGAAGTGCATAACCCCAAAACAATTTCAGTAGATCTGCTAAACCCATCATTGACCTTACCATGTCCAACAAAGTTCGGTTTCTTCTTTTAGCCAAACCATTATGTTACGGTGTGTAAGGTTCCTGTTATGCCCGAGATAACTCAGAAACTCCTTGTTCAAGTATTCACTAGCTCGATCTGATCGAAGCTTCTTAACAATTTTAACGAGTTGTTTCTTTACTTTATGTCTAAATTGTTTGAACATTTCAAATGCTTCAAACTTGTATCTCATTAGATACATATACCCATATCGTGAATAATTATCGCTAGAGGTAATGAAGTACATAAAACCACCTCTAGCATGAATGGACATCGGACCACATACATCAGAATGTATTAGGTCTAATAACCCATTCACTCATTTACCCTTTCCATTAAAAGGTAATTAGCCATCTTGCCTAGAAAGCAAGATTCACATGTGTCATATGATTCATAATCAAATGACCTATATGGCCAAGTCGATAATGTCGTAAGTAAGATGATTTTAAGTTATCCTGTTTTTGTCTTTTATTTTCATTGATATTTAAAATTAGATTGCACATATGTAATATGTAAATACCATTGTATAATGTAGCAGCACCATACAACATTTCATTCAACTTAATTGAACAACCATTGCTTGAAAATGTTAAATGAAATCCGTTTTATTAAGACGTGAAACAGATACAATGTTCTTTGTCACAACGGGCACATAATAGGAATTATCCAAAATTAACTCTAGCATATTAGGAAGATACAAAACATAGGTTCCTACGGCTAATGCAACAATTCTTGCTCCATTTCCCACACATAGATCCATATCTCCCTTCTTAAGTGGTCTACTATCCTTGATACCTTACATATCAACACATATGTGTGAACCACATTTGGTATCTAATACCTAAATGTTATGATCAGAAATGGTATTAACCTCAATGACAAATAACATACCTAAAGTAGACGGTGGAGCATCTAATGCCTTCTTCTGCCTCAGCGACTCTAGATAGGCTTTGCAGTTCCTCTTCTAATGCCCTTCCTTGTTGCAATGAAAGCATATTCCCTTTGGTGTATTATCCTTTGTATTCTTCTTGGCTACACCTCCCACTGGCTTTTTGGACTTCTTCTTCTTCCTTTGGTTTCTCTTGTGAGGACCAGAAACAGAGTCTACTAGTATCATAGCCTTACCGTCCTTCTTGATAGTTTGCTTAGTTGTTTTGAGTAGATTAATCAACCCAAATATCGAGGTGAATATTTGGTTCATCCGATAGTTAAGCACAAAATATGAATAACTATTGATCAAACTAGTCATAATTAAGTCTATACTTAATTCATGATCCATTATGAAACCCAAACTGGCTAACCTCTCAATGTAACCATTCATCTTTAGCGTATACTGCATTGGAGACGATCCCTCAGCCATCTTAGAGTGAAAGAGCAACATTGAGGTCTCGAACCTTTTAGACATTGCTTGCTCATCAAAATATTCCCTTAGATGGTAGACTATGTTATACGAATCCATAGCCTTATGTTGCTTTTGCAGTTTTAGTGACATAGAGGCCAGCATAATACAGCTAGCCAGCTCACTATCATCCAATAGCTTCTTGTAAGCTTTTTGATCCTCATTAGAAGCATCAGTAGCAGGGGGATCACGACATGGCTCATCTAGGACATATCCTAGTTTCTTAGATTTGAGAACAATTTTCAAATTCTGTAACAAATCTATGAAGTCTCTCGTGAGTTTGTTGGAGTCAAGTAGAGAGCGTAAGTTCATACTGGACGAAGACATTGCGGCGATCAATAACTTAGAAGAATGAGAGAAAGCGTTAGAATGTACATAAATGCATATCGATAAGGACTTTAATCACACGCATTATAGGTCCAACTATTTTGTCCAAATCTATAGCCCTCACTACGAATCCGAGAAAAGTTGTACTTTTCCTAATGAGTTGATATCCAATATCACTAACAATGACCTTGGGTTTGCCCAACAAGCCACCTTAGGTCAATCGACAGGTATCATTCATACCAATTGCATTCAGTTATGCAACTATCGATTTGTGCCATTAATTATTGATTTAGCACACTCATTAAGTTATCAACTCTTGATACATATACATCCCATGTATATTACCCAACTTCGCCTCTATCCACGTTGACCTTGGGTTTGCCCAACAATTCAACACTTCCAGTTAGGACCAACCCATTAATTTGGAAATCTAAGTTCCATGGTTTGAAAATATTTGTGTAAAGTGAGCTTAGGTTTGCCCAACAACCCAACACTAAAAGAACTCTGGTTCTTGCCATATCAATGGCAGGCGAAAGTCTTAATACTTTAGTTGAGGGATTTATTCTTAGGTCTCATCAATACTTGGATGGTATTATATATATGTATATCTACCACATATATATATATATTCAGATTATGGAGGACTCAATTAAATTGGTCCTAAGTCTATAACCACCCTTAAAATGAATCTAATGCATGTAACACACAAAGGAGGTTTAATTTAGGTTATAACTTGACTATGCATCTAAAGTTCGTGATCCAATTCAATTCTTGAACCAAATTGGGTACTACTGTTAGTCTCAACTAATTTAAATTATAAATGTGATTCGATTAGGAACCCTAAAATTCAATTATTTTGATGTCCAAATTAAACACTTTAATTTTAGTACATATGCCTTTTTCTAGTCACACTAGAAATGCAATGCTCTACTTGGATTAATTCTAAATTAATCCCTAGGGTTTTCAAAATTCCCAAACACCAATTAGTCATCTAAAACATTCCTAGATTATCTCAAATTTATCAAGACAATTTTGGAACAAGCCAAAAATATCTTGACGGCCAAAATTATCAAGATAAATGAGTTAACCTATTAGACACTAAAAAGACCAATTTGAAGTCTGGAAATTTTCGAAAATCATAATTTCAAGCACATGCACTTATCATGCTACTAGCATCAAAATAATATATTTTTATCTTATAAAAAAATTTCAAGGTCTTATAACGGAAACACATACACATAAGTCATCAAACAAGTTAGCGCCATCAACTTTCAAAAAGTTAACCAGTGTTGACTCTGGCTTGATGTATTAATTGAATCAAGTTCAATTAATTCTAGAAAAATTCTAGAGTCTTACACACATTCTAAATGTGCCTAATAAAAAAATTCCAGAAACTAATTCCTAGGAATTATTTATGAACTGAGTGGAATTAGCCAACATATCATATGTCCACTAACACTTGTCATACACTACCAGCATGCACGCAAAATCGAGAATAAATAATTTATCATTTCAAAAATAGGTGTTATGCATCTCATACACGTGGAAATATCATATGTGCATGCCTAAGAAGAAAATTCATTAAAACAATTTTTATAAGATTATTTTGGAATTTACAAGCATTCATGTTCATCAAATTTCCAGAATTTCCCAGAACTTCATACATGCATCAGGATGAAAATAAAAATGTAATAAAGTAGAAAATGACATTAAATTGCTTTTTCGTTTGATAGAAGCATAACATAAATTAATTTTTATAGAATTATTACGAAATTTTCAAAATCAACACATACATTCTGTTTTCCAGAAATTCCCAGAAACCAACATATGAACAGAATGGAGATTAATTCGAAATAAAATAGGAAATGACATTCAATTAAAATTTCTTTTAATAGAAGATAATATAACATCTTATAAAAATTTATGTGAAAGAAAATCAGAAAAAAAATTTCTACAATTTATCGAATGTTTTGAAATCAACATGCATGTCAATCACAACCTAGCAAACAATTTGCACATGTTCAACAAATCATCTTATACATGCATAACCAGCTCTGATACCACTGTAAAGGAGCTATGGATTAATGCATCACATACATGGCAAGGTAGCGAAAGTTTCGGAATCAAATTTTCAACCCCATGACATCCCCAGAAATCCTATAATCTATGTGCATGTATAAACAAATTATAAGAACATAAAATTACAGCACATGTACTATGCAAATACTCCACCTTTCTTGAATCTTCTCCTTGTTTGAGTTTTTGCAAACAAGAAACACCTTCCTTGGCCTCTAGAGAGCATGCAAAGATAAAGAAAAATTAGTGTGTAAAGGTGGTTAGAGCACCAAACAAGATGAGTTTAAGTAGATGCTCTAGTGATAGTTAGATCCAAACCAAGTTTCATACAATTAATCTCATGCAACTATTTCTTAAAATTGCATGAACAAATCTTAAGATCACTCCTCTCAACTTCCAAAACTCTTCTACACCCTTAGCCTCTCTATTGAGTGTGTTTTATGGCTAAAAATTCGTGTGTACATAAGTGAAGAACTCACTTATGCACCACCTATCATCAAGTCAGTTACGATCGTGGCCTATATATCGTGATCGTGGCTTACTAAAATGACAGTCATGCACACTTCGTTTTTCATCCAATCTTTTATGGGTGTAACCCATAGGTTCCCAGTTATTTTGCTAAATAGTCTCTACATTTTTTAAAACTTACAGTAACGGCTGGTTTACAACTGTTATTTTGAATACCGACCGGTACTAGGCAATATCAAATGAAAGCTTCCTGTATCGGCCATTACCGACAGCTAGTATCATTAGCTTCAATAACTTTTCTTTTTCTAGCCAGTATGGTACTGTCCAGTTGGTACCGACCAGTACGTTATGGTATTCAAAACACTAGTTCTACACATACCTTAATATACAAGTATGCCTTATGAATGTGCCAACTAAGTAAATTGAGATAGATTAAGCATTATTGAAAGGAGAATATATGACGTAAATTAGCAAAATTTCCATGGTAAGAAGTTCAAATTTCAACTTTTTGAAGAAAAAAATGGAAGAAAAAAGAAAAAGGTTCAAGCCTTATTTGAGCAAGAAAAAAGAAAAAAGTTCCAACCCTATTCAATCTTACTAAAATTTAACATTCTTGAAGGTGTTTAATCAACTTTATATTAATATAAAGTCTGCTACTATATTAGTTGTTGTATTCTAGTTATATTCCTTAACGTACAAAAGTATTTGCAGTTATATTCCTTAACGTACAAAAAAAATTAAGGTTTTTATGCTACTATTTTTTTGTCTTTTTCTGTGACTGTTTTGTCTATTCTGAAAATGGCATATATTTGTTCTGGAAATTGTTTCCACGACTGCTCATAGTTTTGATTGCTGGAAAATTGTTTCCTAAATCCTTTTACATATTTTTGGCCTTCTAAACTAGTTTTGCATTTATATGGGTTTTGGAAATCGTTGTTAACTCCTGCATGTGCGTTCTGAAAAAATTGATTTACTTCTGATGCCGTTGTGTGTTTATTGATTCTGCCTTATTTTTGCTTTTGTCTTCAACGTGTTGCCACTGGATGGCTTTGCTAGAAATGACGGAAGGCGACGCCATGGATGGAGTCGCTTGGGTAGCCATGGAAGTGGTGGTTGGAGACCTGAAGGTTTGAAACCCGACAATTGGAGAGATGTGAGGTTAAAGAGTCACGAACGTTACCTGACGACTCGGAGAAACGTTAGATGAAAGAAATGGTAGCATTTTCCATAAACATGGACATTGTTGGAGAACGTGCGCGTATGAGACATGCACTCACTGTTCTCTGGAAACAAGCCGGTGAACACACGCGACAGCCAACGTTCCCATTACAGTCCCTCACTTTATTGCCACGGAGGCTTTTGGCTCATGCTCTCTTCCCTTATTTTATACTCCCTCTTACTCAAAATAAAAATCGTTTTAAAGAGATTTTAATTATTCAAAATAAGTGTCGTTCGTGACTTTTCATGCATGTTTATGATTTTACTTCCAAAATTACCTTTTCATTTCTCTCCCATTTTAATTGCATAGATTACACATATTATATTTTCAAGGCACTTCAACATGCAATTAATAAGGGTATATCAAACATTTCATTAACTTTCTTAATAAGTGTGCATACCTCTAAAACGACTTTTATTTTGAATAGGAGTGAGTAGTTATTAACATTTTTAAAACCTTAATTTCAATTATATTATTTAAATGGAGATTAAATTAGTTTATATTTCTAATAAAATTGGAAAGGTATTTTTCCAATTTTTTAAAATTGTTTTCAAAGGAAATATTTTGTTAGGAAAATTTAATTCAAAATTTCTAGAGTTGAATTATTAAATTAATTTTGTTATCAAATCAATAATTAAAATCAAGCAAAGATTTTGAATAATTTCTTTCACAGTTAGATTATGTTTGAAAATTTAAATATAACAAGATTATGTTATTATGAGGATACTAAAAATTTTGAAAATTTAAATCATTAAATTAAATAGTAAGTACACATTAGAAATGTGATGTTTGCCTTCCATCATTTAAGAATAAAACTAAAATTATGTTTATTGCTTGACTTGTTATGTAAACTCAAGGCCACATTAACCCAACTATGTTTTATCTTAAATTAATGGGTCATACTTAACTAAATTTATTTGATTTGGATGAGCAAACTTATGATCGTATGAATTTAGAGGTAAGGTTAGGAATAACACATATGATATATTTTGGCAAAGAGTTGTTACCTAACGAATCTTGGAGTCATATGAGATGTGATTGATGAAATCATTATCTTCCTAATTTAAATTTAGTTGGTTTCTTGAGCAAACTTAAGATCAATTAAGGATCCTATCCCACTAGGAAATTATTTGATAAATTCACGATTTAATAGTGAGGGCTATTATTTTGAATAAAAATTTGGGAGTAATCAAATATTTTTTAAAGTCTTTATTTTATTTGATTTTGGATATAAACTAATACTAGCTCCCTTTTATTTTTTTTTCAGTTATTGAATCAGAAGATTAGTACCAACCTGACATTGAGGAACATCATGGATGCTAATAAGCTAACTAGACCTAACTTTACGAACTGGTTTAGAAACCTGAGAATAGTTCTCAGGCAAGAAAAGAAATTGTATGTTCTTGACACTCTTGCTCCACAAGAGCCTAGTTCAGATGCAACTGATCGGGTTTGGGAGAGATTGTAGGAAAATCCCGGGAGGTACATCATATGTACCAGGTGCGGAAAACAAAAATTTTTGTTACCGGGACCTTC
>JANKOE010375355.1:0-12312 GCA_026284465.1 Erythroxylum citrifolium | reverse complement strand
CAACTTTTCTGTAATTATTTGTCATTTTATCTTATGGTTTTTCCTCTACATCGGAGGGTTTGTCATATTAAATCTTGATTTTTATTTAATCATTTAGTTTCTTCTTATTTTTTTCTGCTGCTGTAATAAGGAGAGTTCTTTCTTGCCATTAATTTTTTAAAGAGTTGTGTATTTGTCTCCTAACAAGTGGTATCAGAGCCATCGTAATGAAAAGTAGAAATAGCTCTATAGTCAAGTTAACATTATTAAATTACTCAATATAAAGGCCCATGATAGAGGACCTTTTGTATTGCCAGGATCTCTTTGATTTATTGATGTGAAAAGATGAAGCAAAAAAAACTTTGGGCATTATCAGATAATGGATTGGTATCAGCATATTCAACCATGTGTCTTAAGAAAAAGATTCTTTTAAGCTATGGAAGAAGCTAGAAGGGATGTATGAAAGGAAGACTGCTCATAACATAGTCTCTCTGAATAAAAGGCTTGTGAATTTGATGTTAAAGGCTAGGAAATCAATTTTAAAGCGTCTAAGTGATTTACAAGACATAATTAACAAGCTTACGACAATGAAGATCATTCTTGATGATGAGCTTTAAGCTCTGTTCCTATTAAGTTTGTTACAGAATAGCTGGGAAACACTAGTGGTGAGGATTAATAACTCTGCTCCTAAAGGTATACTCTCTTTAGATGTAATCAAAAAGAGTATGTTTAATGAAAAAATCAAAAGAAAGGAGATTGGAGCTGATAACGTTCAGGCTTTCGTGACATAAAGCAGGGAAGGAACAAGAATAGGGATCTTATAAGACGTGGTAAGTCTAAGAATCATTCAAAGTCTAGGGGAGACAAAGAGATGAAGATATAAGTGGAAGAAGGATCAGAAAAAGGAAGCTCATTAGGATAATGATGATGATGATAAGAGTACAACAACAATTGTTTCAAGCACGGATGATAAGGTGTCACTAGTTTGTATAACTAGCAAATGCTTTTATGTTAGTAATTATGGTTTTAAATGGCTGACTGATACGAAAGAATCTTATCATTGTGTTCTAAACAAAGAGTACTTCTCACGCTACAAGAGAGGAGATTTTTGGAGTGTAAAGTTGGGAAACGAAAGTTCTGCCAAGATAGTCGGTATGGGTGATATTTGAGTTCAAAAAAATATCTGATGCTTACTAACCTTGAGAGATGTATAAAACATCCCGATCTAAGGTTGAATTTGTTATCAGCGAATGTGTTAGATCAAAAAGTTTTAAGCATACTTTTGGGGATAGAAAGTCGAAACTATTAAAGGTGCAATGATGGTTACCCCAGGAGGGTTATGTTACTCGTTGTACAAGATAAACTTAAATATATGTGGTGGTGGAGAAATATACACAGTTGAAGAGGAAACTTCACCAAATATGTGACATCGATGATTGGGACACGTGAGTGTGATGGGATTAAAATTTCTAGTTGGAAAATCTCCTATCCTAGTTAAGAGCTCACAATCGCTTAATCCTTGTGATCATTATTTGGCTAGAAAGCAACGTAAAGTCTCTTTTAAAAGAAGATCTGCAAAGAAGTTGGAGTTATTGGAGTTGGTGCATTTAGATGTTTATGGTCCTATTGAGGAGGAGTCACTATGAGGTAAGATATTTTGTTACATTCATTGATGATGCTTTGAGGAAGACTTGGGTGTAAATGTTGAACTCTAAGAGTCAAATGTTTGAAACTTTTAAGAAGCTTCATGTTATGGTAGAAAGGGAAGGTGAGAGGAAGTTGAAGTGCCTACGAATAGACAATAGAAGGGAGTATACTTTTAAGGTGTTTGAAGAATACTATACATCGCATGACATCATACATGAGAAAATCGAACCAAAGACTCCATAACATAATAGGATTATTGAAAGGATGAACAGAACCATTGTGGAGAAGGCTAACGACTACTAGAAGAGTATAATTATAAATGAGAGCTTTGTAAAAGCCAACTAAACATTCATATTCAGAATGTCTATGTTGCCAAAGACATTTTAGGGAGAAGTAGTTTGAATAGCAGTCTACCTGATAAATCAAACTCCCTTAGTTTCGTTGAAGTTTGAGATTCCCAAGAGAGTGTGGACTAGCAAGGATCCCACATATCATCATTTGAGAGTTTTTAGATGCAAGGTATTCAGGCACGTGCTCAAAGATCAGAGAACAAAGTTTGACTCAAAGTTGATACCTTTCATCTTTATTGGATACGGTGGTAATCAGTTTGGCTTTATGTTTTACGACTTAGACAAGTAAAAGGTGGTCAAAAGCTAGGATGTGGTGTTTCAGGAGTACAATAGAGGTGCTGATCTTTTAAGTGGAGCTAAATCAACATAATGCAGCTCATCATATAGCATAGTTAGCTTTTTGCCAATTCCTTTGACTATTGAGTGGTCTAAAGGTGAAGAAGATGAAGTGTGTGACCAAGCACACATTGGTGGTGATCTGGTACAATATGATATTGATAAGATACATGAACCACATCTAGATAATACCAGAGATCAATCCATTAAGGATGAGGATAATAAGCAAGGGAGCAGTAGGTTACAACAGTTGATGAATCACAACTTAGAAGGATGATAGGAGAGAAAAGGCCTCCTAGAAGGTATCCTAGTTCTAAGCACCTATTACTTACTATTGAGGAGGAGCCTGAGGATGTGTAAGAGGTTGCATTTTGTGAAAATGTTAGATATCATTGGTTGAGATATATGATAGAAGAGCAATAATTAAAATTAAAGAAGGTTCATACAAATTTGAATGGTGCCGATATGTTGACTAAAGTAGTTATCAAAAATAAGAACGAGCTTTGTTGTAAGCTTGCCAGGATAATCTCAAGTAGATGATGAAGAACAACTTGTCCTCCCCATATTTGGGTTGGAAGGGGAGATTGTTAAGTGTCTAGCCCTATTCTAAGATCTTGGATTATGTAGCGGATAAGATTATAAGAGATAGACATCAGCTCTAAAAGATAAAGATAATGTGGAAGGATCATCTAAAGATAGTGGAGATCTTTCGTGGATATGGATATAACATTCATAGATAGATGTAATCTCTTCTCTTATTAGTTGCAATATAGATAAATATTATTAGATAGAGTCCTATTTAGATGACGATGTCATCTTATTGGATAATGTGATGTAATTTGATTAGGATAAGATGTAATTTAGCTAGTTGAGTTCAAATTAATATTCTGACTTAGCTATCAAGCCAGAGATGCCTGTAAATAGTTCATTTAAGCCTTACTCTACACATGAGATAAATAGTGCAGCTGCAACGTCTAAAGAGGATTGTATTCTTATCCTTATTTGAGTATTTTGGAGATTGGCTTTAGTGATTATTAATTGTGATATCAACTTAAGTATCAATTGTATATGAAACTTTAAGACAGCTTCTTGTTGTGAGGGTGGGGGATCTTTATCAATGTTTTCTGTAAATCCGTATTAAGTTTAGTGAATTTAATTGTCAATTTGTCCCGTGATTTTTTCCTCTACACTGGAGGATTTTCCACATTAAATCTTAGTGTTTGTTTCATCGTTTAGTTTTTTCTCATATTTTTTTGCTGTTGCAATAAGAAGAGTTCTTTCTTATCGTTAATATTTGGCTGATTTTTTAAAGAGTTGTGTATTTGTCTCCTAACAGAATTGGCTAACTTTCCAATTTAGTTTTCAAATTTTCAGTTCGATTTGCTTTAATAACTCTTGTTGTTAAAAATTGATTAGTTTATTAAATAATTTATCAATTTTCGTAAATTAATAAATTAAAATAAATCAACTAATTTTTATTTAGTAGTTTATTTTTGCAATTAAACTTTTCAAATTCTTTGATAAGTAAGGACAATAAATTTTAATTAATTTTAAGACGGTCTAATACCAGTTGATTCTTTTAAACTTTAAACCTCTTATTTTACTAGTTTAACTTTTGGTCTGATTTTTAAAAACATTGACTAAAAAAAATTTAATGAATGTTTAACAAAAGTTAACTTTTCAAAATTAAGTAATGAATCTGATTTAATCTAACCCCATTTATATTAGATTTTATGTGCTAAGCCTACTAAGGCCTTCTAATTAGAGATTTTTTAAAATAAGCTTTTTAGATAATTCAATGTTCAATAAAATCTCTGATACAAGTTAACGTCCTAATAGCCGGGGAGAGGTCATGTTATTGTATTGTGACAATGACAAGTTGGGGTATGTATGGT
The DNA here is from genome assembly GCA_026284465.1 of Erythroxylum citrifolium. Taxonomy (NCBI): domain Eukaryota; kingdom Viridiplantae; phylum Streptophyta; class Magnoliopsida; order Malpighiales; family Erythroxylaceae; genus Erythroxylum; species Erythroxylum citrifolium. The sequence goes on along the minus strand of JANKOE010375355.1, from coordinate 8,105 downwards.
GTTCCATTTTCCAAGTTGCTATTATATCATTCGGTTATCTTGCTCTTCCTGTGTATTGGAAATTTGGAATACCTTTTCATTTGTCCTCTTTAGAGCTATCTTTCGTGTTTTGGCCAGCGGTAAAATTGTCTCTTGATAAGAGTGAGTAAGGAGAGAGCCTATAAGTAATGGAAACACTACGAAATGCATATGTCTTCTACTTTATCTATGTCTTGCCTACCTTCTAGTGTTAAGCATGTTCTATCTAATCATATAGAAAATCTTGTAGAGATTACCCATGTTCTCGTAGAAAATCATGTTTGTGCGTCTTCTTTACCTTTGTTGAGTTCGTAAACTATTTATTCTCATTATCGTTCTTGGATAAGAAGTATACGTATTATTTTGTCTACATCTCTCCCAAAAGTAAAAGAAAACATCCAGAGTTTCATATTGGAATAGTTTGGCCTCAGATCTACAACAACATAACAATACGTAAAGCTTGAAACCCAAAGGAGCTGATCTCTCTTTGGAGAGAGCACTATCACACAAATCTACATGTTGGAGTTATACGCCTTATTCTCATACTTCATGGAAGAAAGGGAATATGTGCTACAACCAGGATATCTCTTCTCGACACTCCCTATACAATGTACCAGAATGTTTTAATTCGTACCTTGCTGACAACGCTCAACAATGGAAGTGTCATACTGACGATAGCACCTGATTTCAACATCAGGTTGGATGATCCCACTTTGTTTGAACGTCTGCAAGTTCATATTCAGATCACTGGAACAGATAAAGATCCTACAACCATCACGGCTACCTTACATCACCAAATGATCTATCGTCTACAGAATCATGCTTTAAACCTCAACTTTCCAAATTCTACTTCGGATGCTCTTTACATGGTTGTTGATTGTTCCAATGATCAGACTACTATCATTGAGATTTTGAAGCAACTACTAGCGATGGAGCTTGAAAAGTTGATGCCTACTGAATGGATCACCAATTACCAAAAGGTTTTCCATAAGCCTCATCGACACTCTTTTCATACAACAACTCCTCTAATTTTGAAGACATTAAAAGATGGAACAGTGAAGTCCATCTATGCAAAGCCTAATGAAGAACCTTCTATATCCGGGGCTATATTTCTTATCTAGCCCTTATTTTCTCATACGGAAGGTAAATCTGGTCGTCCTGTTGATTATTTCAAATCTAATAGAGATCCAGTCTACGTCAGTCATCATTGTGGACACTTTGTATGGGATGTCAACCCATCTATGTGCGAACCCGACTGTGAAGTCTGTCTCAATCTTAAGTCAGACAGTGATGATGACGATGAGCAGTATGTCAGAAGGAGAAGGAGGAAGAAAAAGCCTAAATCTTGTTGTATGCCTTCTCAATAGTATCATCCACACAAGGATGATCTAGATCCAGATGATTCCAGCCTATATCAATCATTATCATGGACACTTTGTATGGGATGTCGACTCATCTATGTGCAAACCTGACTGTGAAGTTTGTCTCAATCCTGAATCAAACAGTGATGATGATGATGGTGATTATAATGAGCAGTATGCCAGAAGGAGAAGGAGGAAGAAAAGGCCTAAACCTCATTGTATGCCTTCTTAACAATATCATCTATATAAGGGTGATCCAGATTCAGAAGATTCCAGCAAATATGTTAGTCTACAACTAGAAAGATTTAGACTAAGATATTTGCGTGAGATGCTGAACTCTTCTACTTGTCAATCTAAGCCAGCAGCTCCTGTTATAACTCCTACTCCTATACCTTGCATGATGGTTAAGCCATATGAGGAAGACTTTCCTTATTTACATAGGAGTACTAATGAAACAAGTAGGGTTATCTCTAGCCTTATATTTGAGCCACAGGAATCACTTCACAAGGAACACTTGTCTCAAATCCTTCTGATGAAGTACTTAACTGGAAAACATCAAATGCAGTTGCACAAAACAAAGTTGTTCAAATAATTGATTCTAAGCTAGATGGAATTAGTCAACGGATTCACGTTACGAAATATAAAGTTGACGTCGTCTCTAAGCAGATCCAACAATTGTATCAGTCTTACAAAGCTCAAATCCAGCAAGTTGATGATGATCTTCGACATTACATTGCTACATAGTATTTTGGACCTGACTTTGACGTCAAAACTAGAGAACTCAGGAAGATACAAGGAATTGTGCAACGAATGGAAGCTGATATGCAATCTGCAGAGTTTAAAACTGTATATGGCTCATCCTCTTCAGTATTTCCAAACACACAGCCAGTATGCAACTCTCCTATGTATCAGACGTATCCAGAAGAAGCTGACTATTCAAAGGTTTTCAAGTTCAACTATCCTTTGATCAAACAGTATATCCATACTCAAGCAACTCCAGCGAAGCCTAAGAAATCAAAGCCAAAGCCAAAGCCTGAACCAGTTCCTGAGCCATCACCTTCGTTCATTAAACCTGAACCAGTTAATCAGTGGAGTAAGCCATTACAGATCTATACGCCTCCTACTTCTCCACCAAAGGTTCAACCTTCTACCTCTATTAGGAAGGACAAAGCACCTCAAACAGAGTTCATAGCAACTCTTTCACCTACACTTACTACAGAAGATTCCTCTGCTCAATCAGATAATACAGAAGCTTATTCTGAAGCCTCTGTCCAAACATCTGAAGTCTCTGCAACAATCTCTGAGTCATCATCTGAACAGATCTCTAAACCATCTTCTGATTCCTCAACACAGCTAGCTGATCTGTCAGAATTATCACAAGTTATGATGACTATGTCTAAACCTACTGAAGTTGAACCAAAAATAAGTGAAGCAAAATCCAAAGGTACTGAACCTTTCAGACCTGCACCAGCACCACAGGTAGCACCTACTCAACCAGCTGCTCAGACCAAGCCTACTTCAGGATCTTGGTTCACCTTTGACGATCTTCCCCAAAGAAATTGAGAGATCGCTTGCATGAATTTGGTGTCTGGATAGATCTACAATTGACTCGACCGAATAATCCTTTACAGGATATTTGTCTAAGTTTACATCTGGTTTCATTGGTACTTTGCGAAAATAGTGGAAAAGTATTAACGACTATCAAAGACTTCAGTATATCCAAGTCATTACAGCCGGAGCTCTTCTTGGAATAATTCATAAGGAATTCATTGGTGACTTTTAGCTTATTGATAAGCAGATCCGTTAGGAATATTTTGCCATGAAATGTTGTTCACTTGACAAGCGTCATTTACTTAAGCATTATCAACGCATGACAGAAAGGTACTATCTTTTGAATGGATGGAATGATGTTATTCTTCAATATATTTTTATCTCATCCCTTCCAGATCAACTGCAACTAAAGTTACAACGGACTATTGTTTCTTTACAAAGAGATATGGCTAATATATCTCTTAGAGAATTTACCAGCTTGCTTTAGCTTCTCTTAATAAGCTGTGTGATCAACATGCCTTATTCAAGAACATTATTAACGGTGGTCCACTTCTCAAACAGGCTTGTAAGAAGCTTTATCTTTAAATTAAGCGCAAAGAATAGAAGACTTGTGAATGTCACAACAAGAACAAAGCTCATCTTCGACAAGTGTATCATAGAAGAAAGTTCCGCAAACAAATGGAGTGCTACAAACCCTTCAGAAAAACTTATGTGAGAAAGGATATCAAGAAAAGAAGATTTGTTCAATTCTTCAAGAAATCCTCGCATTATCAAAAAGCTGATCGTTTTTTTCTCTATGGATAACTAGGACACTTTGCACTTACTTGTCCTCACAAGACTAAAAAGGATATCAAGTTATTGAAGCAGATGCAATCAATCTCACCTGTTCATTCTTCCAATAACTTTGAAGATTTGGTTGAAGAATAATCTAATGAAGATGAGGACACAAAGTTTGGTGTTTCTGTAATGACCTATAAAGATGAATCCTCTGATAATTCATTATACGTGCTACAGCAGATCTACATGAAGTTAGATCATACTTCAATTCAACGACCATATGTCCATATCTAACTCGTTAGATAAGACAAATATGATAGAACCATTAAAGTCATTAGGTTTATGGATACTGGATCCAGCTATACGATCATGAAGCCTAATATTTTACCCTATAAAGCATAAACCTCACATGATGAGCATTTTACAGCTGCAGATGGAAATTCATTCAAAATAAGGCTTATTACAAAGAGAAAGATCAGGATACGATTCTTTCCACAGTGTACAGTTTGGACTAAAGTGCTTAGAAGCAATCTACCTAGCCCAGATATTCTCATTGGTATGGATACATATAGCAAAGTCTCACCTTTACAGATCCTACCTATAGGCCTCAAGTATCGATCATTTTTCAGTTTTTACACTGACGTAAAAAATGTATTTGAACTTTCTCAAGTTCCTACGCCATATACATCCCTGCGAGATAAACTGCTAGACTATTGTCCAAAATCACATACACAGTTTTCTCACCCATATCCTTTATGAAAAAATGTTGACTTTTTCATAAGTCTACCATTCAAAAGGAATGAGGATTTCAATCCGACAAAAGTCACACATCCAGGGATGAACCCTCCTTCTGAAGTAAGGATTGATTGGGCCCACAAAGTTAAACTGAGCTTGCCAGGCATTTTATGTCAACAAACGTTCAAAGCAAAAATGTGGTAAAAAGAGATTAGTAATTGATTACATGCCTCTGAATGCATTCTTGGAAGATGACAAGTTTCCTCTTCCAAAGATTTGTACTCAAGTACTATTTCTAAACGAAGCTGTTAATTTTTCCAAGTTTGATCTTAAAGTAGGATTTTAACAATTGGGTATCGACCCAACTGAGAGATACAAGACTGCATTCTGCATTCCCAATGCCCAGTACTAATGAACTGGTATGCTAATTAGGCTTAAAGTTGCCCCGTCATTATTTCAAAGAACAAAGACCAAGATCTATGAGCCTATGCTCTACAGTGCAATCATTTACATCGATGACATTCTCGTGTTCTCAAAGACCCATGAGGAACATCAGGCCTTACTTCAGCAATTCTTAGATCTTACTAAATAGTTTGTCATTATGCTTTCAGCCACAAAAAGCATCATTGGCACTAAAGAAATTAAATTTCTGGGTATGCATTTCAAAGATGGATTCTATCAGCTTGGTCCACATATTGTACAAGAGTTGTTACACTTTCTTGAAGAATATCTCATTGTGAAACAAATACAACAATTCCTCATGATTGTTAATTACATCTGTGAGTTCATATAATATGTGGCAGCTTATACTTTATGTTTATCTAAGTTACTGAGATAGAATCCACCTTGGCCTCCTGATATTCTCCTACCTTTTTCTCATTATAAATATCTTCTTCCTCTTCAGCGAAGTATCTTTTTCTCAGACCTTTTGTTTTTTAAAGTTTTTGATTTTCAAGATCTTATGGCTCATCACAACCTCTTTGCCATTACGAATAAATACTTTCCTCTTACTGCTAGTACACCCACTAGTGTTCCTGAACTTGCCTCAGTTTGTTTTATTATTTGCATCATTTTCTTTATGAACATAACTCTCTTAGAAGTCCCACAATGTTCAATCTCAAAGAACCTTACCCTAATGTGACTTTTCTTCATGATCCCCTTTCTAAAAACACATTATGGTATCTTTGTGCACTCTCTGCCCTTTATGCTTGTGCTGTCACTATATCTCCTCTTCATCTCTATCAACATCTCTGTGACAAAAACAATGGAAGCTCTTTTTATGGATATTTCTTGAGTGGTTCCAACCACTAGATCAATGGAAGAAACAATGTTCTATGATAATCTCATAACATCGTATATGGAAAGCTTCTGTTAGACGACAATCTACTCATTGCTTCTTCACCCTCCGTCGTCCATATCGAGAAACACATACTAGTGTCCTTTACACTGAACATCGTGTCCATTTTTATTATACTTCATTATATTGGCCACTACATCAAGAAAATGTGCTTCAATCTTTTAGGGATTTTCTCAAAGAGATAAATCATTTACCTAACACACCAGTCATCTCCACCTTTATTGGATCATGTCCCGATGAATTTATTCCTGGTGAACCAGAAGCACCAGAAGTTGATATACCAAGTTCCAATAGCCCTCAATATGACACAAAAGAATCAGTTACAAACCCTACAAGACCTTCTCAACCTTTTGACTCAATCTTTCAAGATGCTCAAACCCTAATGATGATCGTTACAGTCCTAATGAAAGTCAATTCCTCCATAAAGTGCACACATGTGAACTCAGTCCTAGTAAGCGACAAAAGACATATCAAGATAATACTGAAACTTCAAGCAATCCAGGCTCTCCATCCAATTTGCAATCATGGCATGAACCAATACATGACAACTAATGCATTGGATTCTAAGGGACTTATCTTTTGAGGTGTTTGTTTTTTAGTCTTTTGAAGAAAGAGAATCTTTGTGGCTAATAAATCATTGTGCAAGAATCCTTCTTATCATCATACTGTTTGCTTTTTAGAAAGTTGTTTACTTTTTCAAAGTAGCTTTGTTAAAGGTATGATGATTGTACTTTAAAGTTGCTTTCTTTTTTAAAGTTGTAATGAGTGTGTCTCTTGAGAGTTTTACTTTCTTGCCCTTGCTTAGCCTATAAAAGCAAGGTTTCTCCTTCATTGTAAGCACGACTAGATTTGAAGAAGTTTGATTTCAATGAATATTATTTTGAGTGTTTTTCATTCTCTCTAAGTTCTCCCTCTCCTGAAGGCTTAAGTTTTGATTGATGATAATATCTGTCATTATACAGAGACAAGTATGCTCTACACTCGCCTCTTCTAAGGATCTTGTGTATCAGAAAGTCTAAGACAGTCTGTGACTGCTTTTAAAACAATTCCGCTATAAGATTAGAGTTTAACAGGGAAAAAGTGTAGATACTGTTATAATTATTGTTTCAAAGGGGAAAAGGTGTTGTGGAAGAGTAAGGTTCTTAAGAGGAAAGCTAAGTGTTGTGCCTGTGGAGTTAAGGGCTTTGAAGTCTCGGCCATCATGCTTGGAACTTACCGATAATCACAAGTGTAACACCCCATATTAGGGGTTAGAAAATTAAGGAATTCCAGTGCATTGTATGCTTTGCATAATTGAGTATTCACTGATATGTGCATATGAATTTTGACATATACAAATAATTGTACATGTATTCATGAAATTTTTTCGAGTAAAATGAATTTATAAATGAGATTAAATTGTGAATTATGAATTATTGGTGGTAAAAAAAATTATTTGGAGACTATTAGTAATATTTTAGAATTTTTGGAAATTTTAGGAATTTTTCTGAAAAATTTGGGGTTTTTTAGACTGGGAAAAAAATAGAAATAAGAGATAAATAGAAATGTGACAATTGTATTAGAAATTAATTGACAAATGGACTAATTATGGATTGACAATTGGACAAATTACTATGTGACAAGTGGAGCAATTAGTAAGTGACATATGGGCTAATTAAATGGGTGACAAATGTAAGACATGCCAAAGGACATGTGTCAATAAAGGATGGAGCCACCTAGTCATGTCTTTGAATAAGAAAGTTTCTACAGCTCCTTTGTTTTGTCTCCACTGAAAACACCATCTTCCTTCTTGCTCATCCATCGTTTAAACACTTAACTTTTGATTTTTTTTTGGTGTTATTGGCTTACCCACATTACACCTTGCGAGTCTTCTACCATTTGAGGGTCTTGATTGTTACAAAATCTTTTTGTAATCAAATCTATTGGTTGCTTTCCCCATCTCTGGAAACTTTTGCTGAAGTGAGAGAAACTTAAGACAAGTAAGTTTTATGCATGTTTTAATGTTTAAATGGATGCATGCGTGAATGGTGTATATTTTCATCCTTATGGATTGCTGCATGCGTAAATAGTGTTGATGCATGTGTGGGTGGTGAAAGAAGAAGCAAATTCAGTGATATGATTGACAAGGTGAAGGATTATAGTCATTGGAATATGGTACATGCAGTATTTTACTGAACATACATCCATATTTCGGGTATAACTTGATATGTGAATATCTAAATTGGACGAAGTTTGATTTAGAGTAAACTAGAGACATAGAACTACATTTTTCATGAAAGAATTGAATTCGAAATATGTCCTTAAGA
>JANKOE010375351.1:0-12312 GCA_026284465.1 Erythroxylum citrifolium | reverse complement strand
CATAGGAGATAATTTAAGGAAGTGAGCTTAATGGTGAACTGATTGTGAACATAGGGAAAGGATAGGAGAGAGGGCACAAAGGAGGAAGATGAAGCAGGAGTGGTGGCCATGGTGAGAGATGCGAAAATCCCAGGAAAAAAAGGAAGGTGTTTAAACCAAACACGACTGCTCTGATACCATGATAAGAAGAGTGTTTGAATAGTAAAAGGAGTTATAATTTTTCATTGAGTATAATCAGATATATATATACAGAGAGTACAAGTAGAGATTGAGATAAGATTTACAAATATTTAAGTTTAAAAATAAAAGCAATATCTTAACAGATAATTAGCAGCAATCAAGTGCATGAGGGAAGGCAGCAAATTAGAGCTGACTACGTCTTATCCTTAACATCAATAGCATCCAATTGTCTAATACCTCACACATCATAATAAACACACAAGGGAGTTAATACCAGAAACTATCTAGATCCACAGTTAGTTGTTACTAGAAAAGAAATCAACCAGACATCTAATGACAAATATTATGTGACGAGGAATAAGGCTAGGTTTGAATTTCTTTGAGGGACATAGAGACTATATGCTTTACATTTTTGAAGTAAATTGATGTTGTTCCTTAAAAAAAAGAGATTCGAAGGAGTTAACATGTAGACTTTTTGAGTTTTTGATTTATGGGTTTTTTAAGGTTCAGATGAATGGTATGTGTTTGGCTTTTTCTTATTTTTTGAATATCATATGTGAAAATGAGACTCTGCTTGATGATTTGAGAGTTTTGTTTTTGGATTTTGATTAATGAAGTTACATCGAGAAAATTTTGATGCTTGGTTGGAGACCTATAGGAAGATTCGAGTTTTTTATGATTCGAGCTTTTTAAGTTTTATCTTGATTTCTCTATATCGTGGGTTGTATGAATGTGGGCAATTTGTGTTCGTATGGTTTATATGAGGAGAAGATTGATTAACTTTGATTATGATTCTTTGAATGCACTTTTTGGGTTTCTGAATTTGATCAGTCATATGCAAATGGCTTTGATGTGAGTACTAATATGTTGGTTAGTATTTTAACTTGTGGTAAATTGTCATCTTGGCGTGCTTGTGATTCTTCTGCTACACCTACTGCTGATTTTTATACTTCTTTATTTGTTGAGATTGATCGAATTAAAGGCATTCTTCATTTTGGCATTGTTTTGTCCCAAAGGGAAGATATCTGATTGTTTTTTGTAACTGTTTTATTCAGGGGGAGATTTCAAGGTATATGCATAACTATTAGTCTTGTTTTTTGGCATCTTTTTGTCCCAAGGGAGAGAAATTTGGATGATTGGATAATTATTCACTTGGGATTGTTATTTTTTTTTATGTTTCTTGAACTTGAAGAACTTGATGTTATGTGAACTTGTTGTTGTGTGTTCAATTATCTTCTTAAAGATGAGTTTCGATATGTGACAAATAATGCCAAAAAGGAGAAGACTTTTAAGATATGTGTTATGACATTTTGGGCATTATTTGTAATTTGACATCTTTGATTATTTGAGAAATATTATTATGTTGAATATTCTACCCTATGTAGGACTTTTTGAAGATGATATTTATTTAGGATAAAAGTCCTAGTCATGATAGGATTTAATTGGAATCAAATCACTATATCTTGGACTAAGATAAGATGTAGAATTCTGGAAATTTTTAGACTCTTATTTGACAACCTATTTTGGAGATAATGGCTATCTAAGGTAGCTGAATTTTTGGATATTTGTTTTGACCATTGCAGCTGTCATTGGTGTTTCACATGATGTGTGGGCTGAATGGTCGTCGTTTCTGTGTGGAAAAATGACACGTTACTTGTGAATTGGCAGCTGAGATTTTAAGGCTATCTTGGATATCATCTGCAGCTGATTTCACGTTATCATCATCCAACTTTGCATCTGCGTCTTTTCTACTTTTTTAATGATTATTGTTGATTTTGTCGCCATTGAGGTTGTGCAATTTTCGCAGCTAGATTTTCAGGCTTTTGTGTGATTACGTTGGGTTGCTCATTATCAATGAAGTGGTAATTTTGGTGTTTGGTGTTTGTGATTTGTGATCTGTGATATGCGAAAACTCCATAAGCTTTCATGATCTTTACAGTTGTTGTTCTTAGTCGATGGTGTGATTTTCTGTTGGGCTGATTGGGTATTGATTGTACGTGTTTTGGTGGATGTCGTTAGTGGTGGTAGTGTATGAAAAACTCCAGCGGTTTTTGTGGATTTTGTAGCTCCGATGTCTATGACGTTTCGGTGATGAAATGTTCATGTTTGTTGGTGATTTTTCTGCTACTACGTGTAAGATGTTTGAGTAACAATATCGAAAGATTACAGCAGCATTCTTGGTATATAACTTCTCGTTCAGTTGTTGATGAAGCGTCATATTTAGGGGAGTTGCTTTTTTTAATCTCAAGTGTCTTTGTTTATATCTATTATTGTTTCAATCACTTGAGTTGTTTAATTCTTATCTTTATTGTTAAACGTTGTTAAGAAAATCTTTTATTGAGGTTAGCATTAGGTAGTCATATTATTGGGTGTGATTTACTTTCACGAGATGTAAGGACGAAGAATAGTATCAAGGGTTTGAGTGAGTCGGCTTAGTAAAGTCTTGTATAAAACTATTGCCGTCAGGTGAAAGTGATTAAGCATAGTGAGGGCCTCAAAGACGTAAACAAGGTGTGTCAAACTGCGTTACCAAATCTTGGATATTAATTTCGTTAGGATATATGTTATATATCTAAGTAATTAGTTTTGGCATTATTTATTAATTGAACATATAAGATATTAATTGAAGTTTGACTTAGATTCAAAAAGCTAGTGGAGATAATCTTCTAGTTGTGATAAAGTTCTACCTCTAATTGATGTGTATCTTGGCAAGATGTGTGAATCATGTGTGTGTGTGGCCAAGGGGGCTTTTGAATGTGCAGATAATGTTCCTAGAATATTTTATAAAAGAAAGGAGTGGTGGATGGGTTATGCCTGAAGAGTGGTTGCTTCCTATTTGTGCTTTCGAGAATTAGCTAATAATTTATGTGCGTGCGTTGCTGATTTTTTGGCCAAGGAATTTACATATATGCTGATCACGCCAACCTGAGTTCTTGATGTGATTTTTTGGCCAAGGAAATTACATATATGCTGATCACGCCAACCTGAGTTCTTGATGTGAATGCTATGTTTTTCTCTTATTCTTCAATCGTGGGTGTTGAATAATAACGTGCAGGCAAAATCACCAATCTGAGTGCACCAGTTGCAGGCAAATTACCATTTTGTTTTATTTGCTTCTGATGGACTTTGGGAGCATGCAAGCAATTAAGAAGCAGTTTATATAGTACGAAACCACGCACGAAGTAGTGGAGCACGGCTGGAAGTTTTGGTGTGACTTCTTGTCATGATCATTAGCTGAATAAAAAATCGTGGGAGAGGTGCCAAGCTTTTGTGCAGCTTAGGTGTGGCCTTGCGTGGGAGTTTTGGAAAAAAAATAGTGAGCAGTGGCCTTGCGTAGGTTGTGAGCAGTGGCCTTGCTTGGGCTGTTTATTTGTGCGTGAGTGTTCTTTGCATGATTGATAACAATTAAAGAATGCAGTATGTTTTTTCTGAATGAAAGATTCACGACTCTGTATTGCCCATGTTGGACTGTCATCGTTATAGAGTGACTCACGGTTGGATTGATTGTTGTTGCGACGACTTCCAGATTTATTTCAATAGAGCTGAACCTTTCGAAAAGTTGTTCTTCTCTATTATCTCAAGTGTATTATTGTTTTGTTCTTAGTTGATTGATCACTTGAGTTATTTTTATTAATTATCTGTTATTAAAAGATTGATTGAGAAAATCCTTTGTTGAGACTAGTACAAGGCAGTCGTACTATTGGGTGTGAAATTCTTTCATAGAAAGTAAGGTTGAGAAATATTGTCAAAGGTTAAGCAATGTCGGCTCAGTAAAACCTTGGGTAAATCTATTGTACATTGGTGAAAGTTATTAAGCTGGATGAGGGCCCGCAAATATAGACAAAGTGTTCCGAACTACGTTATCAAATATCTGTGTTATCAAATATCTGCGTTAGAAAAAGGTTCAACACAAGCAATGAAGAACAAACCAGAAATTGGCTCCACTTGTCCGTTTCCAATCGTCGCCAATATCAATAAGGTGGCTTACAAGACGTTAGAGCTTTCCAAAGACTTTACCATTCATCTTGAACTTTTTAAAGGAAAAAAAAGCATATTTCATGTTCTTTAATTAACTGGGAAGTTAAATTTTATCATTATCTACTAAAATCATCATTACGTTTGTTCAATATTCCATTAAAAAAATGTGCTTGTGGTCTTATAGAAATGTTTAAACATGACAACAGAGGATTATAGACAACATAATCTGACACAAACATCCTTCTTTACAAAATCATATTCGTATGGTTGTTTTGTACATCAGAGCAATTAAATGTGATAAATTCTTGTCATTTGCAATATTATAAATAGAAAATTGAGATCCCATTTGATCGGCCAAAGCAAACATGGGAAGAAAAAAAAACACACCAAGCAACAGAACAAGGCCATGGAGGAAACTTCTGATAGTTCTTGGAGAGATTTTCCTGTTTGTGATGACAGGCTACATTGCATTGCAGGAATCCAAGAGCATATTTCCGGTTTCCAATGCTTTTAAACTGTTGCCTTGCTCGATAATTAATATCATCTTCTATCTCAGTCTAGTCTCTGCAGATGAGGATTGAGGATTCTCTTTTTTTATGTTACATATTGGTATGGCAGTGGTGTCTATGAATAGAATTTGTAGGTCTTGGCTTGAAGTATGATTTCCCTGAGACCTCCTATTGGTGAAATCACCATCAAGAGAACGCCAAAAACGATGCAAATCTGCAGTTGGTTAAAACCACACATAAGGCTTCAGAGAAATCAAACGGTAAGCAAGCATAAAAAAGGCAATGGTGTTTAGAAGTTAGAACAACATACCCAGTTAGTCCACCAGGATAAGCTGAATTTCCTTGGTTTGTAGATGGTAAGCCATATCACGCAAGGAAGCTGAAGAACAAAACAAAAGCATAAGACAAGCTCAAGATGTTCTTCTTAACATAACAATTCTCACATGGTTAACATAAAACAGAGTTACTTACGAAGTATGTTGTCGGGGCGAAAGCGAATCCACCAAAAAATCCAAGAAGGCCACCGAAGAAAGGGAAGGTAATGCCAACGAACATTGTCAATGCTGCAATTAGTGGACAGAAACATAAGTTCCAGATTCGTTCCTGTTTGAAATGACGTGTTGAACTATGCAGTCTACTTACCAACATAAATATTACGGACAAAGAAACGGAGCAACCTAGTGGGCTTGAAGTTCAACTTCTTCACTAACACAGTTTCTATCATGTCAAACACGGGCATTGCATATATCTGCAGTACAGAAAAAATCGAAGCTTAGTTGGTAAATCTGAAGAGGAAAAGGGCAACCATCATATTAAAAGAGTTGGACATAGACATACTTGGTAGCTTCCAATAACATGAATCACCACGAAGATGTTAGCCATTGCAATAAGCCAGACAGGCTTTTCGAGTGAGATAAGGATGTTATCTTGGACTGAATTACCGTACATCCAGTAGCCAATGAGAGCAACAGGGAAATAGCACAAGGCCACCACTACATAGGCTACAACAACTCCTATCCACATAGGTCCTTTTGATGGCTTCTCAGGGGTAGATGGGATCGTTGCTTGAATCTCCAAAACCACATTATGACCCGCATAAGCGAAAGCCACATTTCCCAAGGCACTAAAGAAGCCGAAGACAGTTCCTGCAGTTGTCGTAGCTTTGTACCCATATTGCACATTTGGTTGAACACCCTTGTCGACTGAGGCTGACCAGGCAATGGTTGAGTAACTACATCATAATAAATGCATATATTTAGAAGTCAATTTTGGCTCAAAAAGCGCAAACTTTAGCTTAAAATTGGAACAGTGTGTATTATGTAGTTAACCTCAGGGACATGACTGCAGCTGATAAAGAGACGCCGGCGATGGAGTTAAAGTTGGGGAGGTGGGAGAGGACGAAGTGAACAGAGGCAAAGATCATTATGAAAAATGTCAACTTGATGTTTTTGCAGTCCTTGCACACCAGGTCATGGAACTTCTTTAATGACTGACCTCCGGTCACCATATAAACAACACAAACACCAACTTCAACGATGAGTTGTTGGGGCACCACGATATAAAGCCCGAGCTTTTCACCAAATGCATGCTGACCCAGTTCATGATACCTATCAAATCGCTTCCCAGGCACCATTTCATGCATCTCAACCATTTGCCATAGAGTGTACAGTGTGATGACCCATGACAGAACTAGCACAACCACTCCAGGACCCCTGAAGTAAAAATCTTTTCACATTGAGACAGATTTTATATTACCTTAAGCACATCCATTATATGATAGAGAATGCACCATCCAAGATCTGCCATGGCCTGTGGGAGACTGAGGACGCCAGCTCCAACCATGGCAGTGACATTGTGGAAAGCTGAATGCCACCATTTTGCATTCCTAGAAGAAGTAATAGGTAGCCACTCGTCAATGGCCTTGTGCCTTGCCAATGCTTCACCATCAATCGAACTGCTTCATCGTACAACAAGTCGATGTTAGTTTTTGTAAAGCCCACAAAATAAAAATAGCCCAGCCCATAAACTATTAAACATGTATAAAAGGCTAGCAGCTAGAAAATGATGAGAACACCAGCGAAGTTACCTCTTTTTCTTCGTCACTCCCCATTTTCCAGCTACTAAATGCACCATTCTTTCTCCAACATGTGACACTTCTCTCACAGGTTTCTTCATTGTATTTTTTTTGCAACAAATTTGGAGAAAATTGTAGAGATTAATAATCCAAAAATCTCTTAGCACATAGGTAAAATTCCAGGAACTATTTTATGTCTTTTTTTTTATGATCCTACACTAGTGTATAGTTGCATTGTGTATTATAGTTGTTTGAGACAAAATAATGTCGCGAAAGAGATAAGAAAAATGGAGAAAAGGTAGCTGGAAAATGAGAAAAGAGGAAGAGATAAGAGAAGATAAGTGAGTACAATTTTCGAAAATTTAAGTTGCATTAAGGGGTAAAATAGGAAATGCAAATAGTTAAGGGTAAATTTGGAATTAGGTTCCAAGAAGGGTATTTTTGGTATTAATTGAATAAATGAGGGTAAAATAAGACTTTTAATTAGTTAAGGGTATTTTAGCAATTATGGTAGTTGGGTTAACAAAGATATTATTTTTGTAATTAAGAATAAAGTGAAAAAGAGAATAATGTTGGATTATTAAGTGTATTTGAGTTGAAATTTTTCGTAAATTAGTCTGATAGAATTTTTGTAATGTCTAAGTCCGAAGGTCCGATTAAGAAGTAAATTGTACTATTAACTAGTTGAGTCCGAAATTGAGATAAGGATAACCTTAGATTGTATTCTTATAACCGTATTTTGTTATTAATACATTATTTCATACTGAATCATATTTGTGAATTAATCATTAATTAAATTAATGATTAATAGTTACATACATGAATTACAAGGTGTTTTGTGTTTATATTTTATTACGTATATTGAGATGTATCAACTGTTAATTCGACAACAATGTGTTATTAAACAAAGACTAACTGATAATAAATTGTGAATAATGGTGAAAATCGAGAAGCTGTGACTTGCCTAGGATAGACTACATTTGATTGTCTTAAATTAATAGATTGTGTTGATATGAGTGAGTGATGACTAAGTATTTATCTATGGAGCAAGTACAGGAGCATCACGAGTCTTAAGGATGTCCTGTATCGATGACTAGTATAGGAGTGGTACCACGATATTCTGTGTCGATGACTAGGTACTGGAGTAGTATCGTAGTACCAAGTGAAATTGAGAAATTGAGATACCTTGTGGCTATATTTATATATCTAATTATATTTCCACTTGATGAGAGTTTATGATGACTAGAGATGAGTCGATAGACCATTGAATGTAAGTCTCCCAATTCAGTTAATTATAAGATAAAGCATAAATGATTAATATTTGTGTTAATCATTGTTTGGTAAAATTTGGAAATGTTTGTTAATTGTTAGGATTATACCGAGTATGTTGTGTGTCTTCATATTATATGAATGTTTTAATCACTTGAGTAAGCTTTATTTTTATATATTAAGTTATTTGATTTTAAGGATACGATTAGTTACTTTTACTAAGCAGGTAGCTCACCCCTTGCTACTAATTTTTTAGGAGATCGAGAGATTGTCGATAACCCCAGTGTACGTGATTGACAGAGAAGAGATTAGGTGGGGCCGACAAATTACTTGAACAAAGTTGTGTGAATGCATTTTTTTTATGTGACAGCTCGAACAATTGTGTTATATAAAATGCTTTTGTATTTGAGAAAAATATTTTAACATCATATTCCTATCATAATTGTTTATATTTATGCTCTTTTACTTTAAATATTTTAATATTTTAAATAAAGCATATTTATTATTTATTGAATTATTATCCACAAGGTTTAGGTTTAAGAATTTTCATATTATAATTTTCCTTTAAAAGATTAATTGACATTAACATAGTAGGATAAGATATTTTTTGTCACATAAATATGCAATAAACGCTGTTTATAAATTGAATGTATAATAAGTGATGATTTAGAAGATTATAGAAAGTTTGTGAATTGGCTAAGTTTAGTGGGAAGGACCAAATTGAAAATTTTTAATTTGTTATAAGATTTGTATGGGAAAAAAAAGTAACCATCAATATAAATTATTTACTTTGAATAATGGCCAAGTTCAAGAATCAAATTAGAGCATATTAATATGAACAAAAGGAATATTATATTCTATGATGTTAAAGAGTTCTTAAAATTTTATAGTTTAAGGTGTTGGTTATTTATTATAAAAATTAATTTACATTTGTATTATCAAAAAGAGCATATAAATGAAGTTAATGATTATAATTAATTGATTAATAGGTTATAAAAAATGAAAAAAAGGTTTATATGACTTAAAGTTAGCGGTTAAATTTAAGTTAAGAGTCAATTTGAATACTGTGAACTACAACAACTAAATAAAAACTAGTTCTCAACCTCGTGCTTTGCACGGGTTGTTACAAAGTAAATAATGAATTTTAACTACAGAATTGAAAGGAATATTTTATTTAAAGTAACTAATTTTTATAAAAAATATTTATTGATACAAATAATTTTCCAAGACTCCTTCTCAGTATGCAACTGACCAATGTAATTGACTTTCATGGAAGACATTTTCACATTACCTAAAAAGCTTTTTAATTCAAGGAACATATGTTAGGAAAGAAAATCTTAATGAATAGAAAACTGAAAAGATAAATTAGTGAAGCATTCCAAATGAGCTTTATTTATACAAGGCAAATAAGTCAGCAAAGAAAATATGAATGAAAGAAAATATGGAAACAAAAATCACTCAAATCATTCAGAACTAAAGCTTCATTCTATAAAATGTAAATAACTAAAATAAGCTAAGAAACTACAACATAAACGAATCAAATCAAATACTTAATATAAAAATAACTAATTATATGAACCGGGATTTTGAGTCCATGCTTTGATTTTACCTTTGAAACTGCCACATATAATTATCCATGTGTGAAAATGGGCCTTGGCAGATACAATCCAACATAATCAAGTGACTGGCCTTGACTTTTGTTTATTGTCATACAATATGAGAAATTGAATGGAAACTGTCTCTTTTGAAGTTGGAATTGGAAGGGCCAAATTGACTCTATAGGTGTTATGCATTCTAGAGATGTATAATCTTTCACCAAAATGAGTCCTAGATATATGTCTAGCTTCTACAACATTAATACCAAGCTGTGTAATAATAAGTCGTGTGCCATTGCAAAGTCCTACAGATTGATTAATATTTCGAATGAGCATAATAGGAGTTCCAACTTTCAATATCAATTTGTGATTGGGCAAGCCTGAGCACTGCAATGTATTTAAGTACTTAATCGGATGCAATTCTTGCAAGAATTCACATTGTTAATTTGCTGCAAATATAGAATCAAAGCTTAGATATTCCTTAGCTTCACCAGGAATAAGAGATAGAATATAACCATTAACTTTATCAACAACATCCAAAGTTGGAGTTAAAATAGCTCTGCCCTTCAAGTAACTTGGATCATTAATTTTTTGTTTAATCTTTGGATAAGTTGAATCAACAATAGCTACAACAAGATCACGAAACTCAATCAGTAGAAATTCAGGAGGAATTTCCACAAGTGCTTCTCCATCATTAGGTTCTGATAATTTTCCTTCTCCAACCTTAAGCACCTAATCTGAAAACTCTTTCAATTCATCAGCATTAGTATTTTGAGAATTTACATGCAATCACATGCTTTTTGTCAAGTTAGGACTTGACAAAAAGGCCATAAGTAAGAAGACTTCATAATTGTATGAACAATGTCAGTTCTAGAACCACCACAAATTACAGATACTATTTTTCTGAAATCATCACCAAATATCACGAAGTGTGCAGTCTAGCAACTCAAAGCGTGCCTCTTAACCATAGGAGCTTCATCCCAAATTATCCATTTAGTTTTTTGCAACAGCTCTGCATTGAAACTTCCTTGTTTGATATTACATGTTGATTCATCAGTCAATTAAATAGGAATAGGAAACCTAGAATGAGCAGTGCGTCCAACAGGAAGTAAGGTTGATGTGATACCACTGGATGCTATAGTGAGCAGAATATGACCTTCTGATCTTAACGCATAAGTAAGAGCATTCCATATGAAAGTTTTTCCTGGTCCACCATAGCCATACAAAAAATAAGTACCTCCCTTATTTTAAATTACAGATTCCATAATTGTATCATAGACAACTCTTTGTTCTACAGTCATTGTGCTCAAGAGAGTACTTAGTTGCTCTAAAAGTAGTTGCCTATTAAAGTTTAACTGATTTGCAATAAGTCTATTTTGCAAATCAAGATCAACATGGCCTTGAGGAATAGGCATTGGAGGAAAATCTTGCAAGCTTTTACCATTTGCTTTTAAGAGATTGTCAATCTCAGCTAGAGCAAAATTTTGCAATTGAGAATCTGTAAGTCTTAAATCTGTAACAAAAAATTACAGCTGTTAATATTTAAATGGTTTTCACAAAAAAATACACTAAATGTTTCAAGCAACCCTGAATATATAACGATACTAAACATTATTTGACAAAAAGTATAGTAAGTATAACCTAATGTATAAACATAAAAAATGAGGAATATTGGAAGGGAAATAAATATTTGATATAAAATAATTCATGGTATGAATGACACAAACTGAAAGAGTATAAAGAGAAATATAATCCAATGCTTGAACAAATAAAAATAAAGTAGTTTGGAAAGATTTACAAGATTGTGTTGCTCACCATTGCATCCATATTTTTTTGTTGAGAATAAACAATATCTTCTGCTAGAAGTCTCCATGTCTTGTCCTATACATATTCCGGCCATGAAATAGAATTGGACAAAAGCGTTGTAATGAATAGAGATCTCAAATAATGAGCAGTACCCCATAAAGATGCTTTATTAATAGCATCAATGTATTTTCTATCATCACTTAGTAACCTAAGTTGATAACATGCATCCCAAAAAGTTGGATAAATTATTTCATTAACAGTTCTTATATCTTCATAGCTCTCTGAGCCTTTCACCTGACTCAATAGAAGTTTGAGATAGAAAAGTTCACTAGCAGATGGTGAAATATGAATCATTCTACCAATTTTCAGTCCTTTGACTTTTTTCTTCCATTTTTTATTCTCACTTTGGTAGATAAACTTAGAGGGATACTCTGCATAGGTAAGCTGTTTACCTTCTAGGAATTTCTTGTTTGCCTTCATCCAAGCAATAAACATGCTCTCTTTGTTTGTTGGCTTCTTAGCAACTGATTTAAGTGTTTACCCTTCTGTAAAGTATACTTGTTGTTGATTAGGAAGGTGAAAATAAAGCCTCTCAACAAATGGTTGTCTATAATGAATTTCAAAACCCAATATTCTAGAGCATGCATCATGAGAAGAAATAAATTGACAATCTAAGAACATTTTAGGTTCATCAATTTCATTATTACTCAAAGTTTGATTCTGATCATATAAGGCAGCAGTAACTCGATCATTTCCCTTGCTCAGATACTTGAAAAGATATTTAATTGATAAACTTCGATTGCAGTAATCAACATTTATATGGGATATTTCAGAAGTAATTCCTGGTTGTAAGGAACAACAAATTGATTATCAAGGTCAACCCCTTTTTTGTGTATCAACT
>JANKOE010375332.1:0-12316 GCA_026284465.1 Erythroxylum citrifolium | reverse complement strand
CTATGCGGGAAGGTGTAGTACGTTCTGTTCACGGCTGCACAGGACCGCTATGCGGGAATGTGCAGTACGTTCCGTTTGGACCAACCCAAACTATTTGATGTGATTATGTGTTTTTAAAAATTTGTGATGTGTATATGCTTATGTGTGTACTATTGTGCTGCATTCATGTTTTGAAATTGTTCATGAATTGTGAAAAGAATTTGTGAAGTTTGAGAAATGAGAAATTGAAGTTTTCAATCGAGAAAGTTTTGAAATTGTTTAGAAATGTTTGAAAAGTTTGAAAAATAACCATTTTTGGTAAAAGTTTTTGAAAAATAATTTTTGCTTATTTTTTTCAATTTATAAATGTGTTATCCACTGAGCCATCGAGCTCATCCCCCCTTTTCATCCCTATCTCCAGGTTTCGAGAGAAGGATCGGATGAAAAAGAATCAAGACTTTTGTTCGATTTCACATGTCTTGTATTTTGAGTAATTTTGGGATTTTTGATATTGGTATTGTATACGGCTTGGAATGTCATTAGTGATTTGTAAGCATTAATTTATAATGTATATGAATAAGGGTTCTGTGTATTAAATTGAGTTACAAGACTTGTGTATGATTATGGATATGAGTTGTAATTGTATATGATTATGATCGGTTGGGTTTAGCTTGATTTAACATTCGAACATACATACATACAAAACATTTGCCCATTTCCAAATAACTATAAAAGATTTACCCACCTTAGCCTTGCAACTTCCAAAATCAATGGTTCCTTTCCTCCTACTCTTGGACAATTGATTGCCTAAACACAACAAAATCCCATGAATTTCACTTAAATTGGAAAATCCCCAATTTCCCTCTAACCTCAAAACCCTAAAATGCCATAACCCTAATTAAATCTCAATCTAATCTATCCATAAATCAAATGGGTTAGAAAACCCTAACCCTAACCTAGGAACTCAAAAACCCCATAAAATCCATCATCTTCTTCTTCCTCTCTAACCCCTTTCTCTCTCTAGAATTTTCCTCCATTCACAAACCCTAACCCATTTCTCAACTAAACAAGAAGAAAATGGAAAAACATACCTTGAAACCTTGATTTTCTCCTCCTTTCCACGATTCTCCCCACTCTTCCTAGCTTTTCTTGGTTTTTCTTCTTCTTCTCTCCTTCTCCCAGGATTTCTCTTCTTCTCCTCCTAGCTTCCACGACAATGCTTCCCTCTCTTCTAATTTTTCACCTCTTTATTCTTCCTTCTTTTCCAAAAATACCCCTCATTAATAACCCCTTTCCAACTATGCCCTTGGTTGGCTTTTAATGGCTCTAACTACTACTTAACTAACTTAGTTCTATTCTAACTTCAAGCTAACTCTTCTTTCTAATTCCAATTTCTAATCCTTCCCTCTAATTCTAACTAATGGCTTAATTCTAATATAAAAAAATTATAAACCAAATAAATAAACATAAACAATCAATTAAGAAATTAAGCACATTTAGAAAGAAAACAAGGTCTAACAACTCTCCTCCCCTAAAAGAATTTCTTCCTCGAAATTCTTACCCGAAACATCGAAGAGATGCGGAAACTTCTCCTTCATCACATCCAAAGGCTCCCACGTTGCCTCCTCTGTCGAATGGTTCTTCCACAAGACTTTAACTAGCTTCACTACCTTATTCCTCAAAACTTTCTCTTTCGAATCCAGGATTTCCACTAGTTGCTCCTCATAAGCCAAATCCTCTCTTAACTGGACCTCTGAGGGCTGAACTATATGCGAAGGATCTGTTCGATACTTCCTTAGCATCGACATATGGAAAACATCGTGGATCTTAGACAACTCCAATGGCAAAGATAACTTGTAAGCCAAAGGCCCAATCTTCTCAAGGATCTCATAAGAGCCTATATACCTCGGACTTAGCTTGCCTCTCTTTCCGAATCTTAAAACTCCTTTCCATGGAGAAGCTCTAAGAAACACTTTGTCTCCTACTTCAAATTCCATCTCTTTTCTATGCACATCTTCATAACTCTTCATTATATCTTGTGTTGCTTTAAGCCTCTGTTTCACCAACTTAATCTTATCAACTGTAACTTGCACCAGCTCCGATCCTACAAGTCTCCTCTCACCTTCCTCATCCTAACAAATAGGGGTTCGACATCTCCTACCATAAAGAGCCTCATATGGTGCCATCTGAATTCCCGAATGATAGGAATTATTATAGGCAAATTCTATTAAAGGCAAATGATCATCTCATGAGCCTTTAAAGTCCATAACACAAGCTCTTAGCATTGACTCCAAAGTCTGAATCGTCCTCTCCGATTGCCCATCAGTTTGCCGATGGAAAGTTGTACTAAAGTGCAACTTAGTTCCCAAAGCCTCTTGCAAGCTTTCCCAAAACCTGGAGGTAAATCTCGGATCCTTATCCGAAACTATCGAACTCGGAATCCCATGGAGTCTAATTATCTCATCCATGTATTTCTTAGCCAATACATTCAAAGAATCCGTCTGTTTAATTGGCAAGAAATGAGCAGACTTGGTTAGCCTATCCACAATCACCCAAATTGCATCATGCTTCCTATTAGACCTTGGCAATCCCATCAAGAAATCCATCATAACCTTTTCCCATTTCCATTCCGAAATTGATAAAGGTTGCAGCTTGCCGGAAGGTGCTTGGTGCTCAGCCTTGACTTGCTGGCACACCAAGCATCTTTGAGCATATTCGGCAACTTCTCTCTTCATCCCTTTCCACCAAAAATGCTCCTTCAGATCTCTATACATTCTTGTACTTCTTGGGTGCATTGTATAAGGCGCATTATGTGCCTCATCCAAATTTTCATCCTTCAGCTCTTGCACGTCCGGAATGCACAATCTGCTACCTACCACCATCAATTCATCTTCCCTTACCTTTATCTCAGAAAGTTTACCATTCTTTATATCTTCTCTAAGCTTGCTCAAGTACTCATCCTGCTCTTGCAACTGTTTAATATTTTCACTCAATACTGGCCTTACTCGAAAGTTGGCCAATAAACAATCCGATTATGCTTGTGTCAAAGTCACTCTGAGCTTGGCCAATTCCTCCAACAAAGGAAAGTACATTGTCTCCACATGTACCAAAGTCGATTTCCTACTCAGGGCATCCGCTACTACATTTGCTTTTCCTGGATGATAATCAATCATCAAATCATAATCCTTTAGTAGCTCTAACCATCTTCTCTGTCTCAAATTCAATTCTTTCTGACTCATCAGATACTTCAAACTCTTATGATTAGTAAACACCCTGGTGGTGACTCCATACAGGTAACGCCTCTAGATTTTCAAGGCAAAAACTATGGCAGCTAACTCTAAATCATGCGTCGGATAGTTCATCTCATGTGGCTTTAACTGTCTAGAAGCATAGGCAATCACCTTATCTTCTTGCATCAATACACAACCTAATCCCTTCCTCGAGGCATCACTATACACCATATATCCATCATTACCCGAAGGCAAAGTCAGAATGGGTGCACTCGTCAATCGATTCTTAAGCTCCTCGAAGCTCTTCTGACATTCCTCGGACCACTTAAACTTCTGTTTCTTCCTAGTCAACTTGGTAAGTGGAGCTGCTATTATCGAAAAGCCCTCCACAAACCTCCTATAATAACCATCTAAACCCAAGAAACTCCTTACTTCTGCTATATTCTTAGGCGCTTCCCATTTCACAACCGCTGCTATCTTTTTCGAATCCACATATATTCCGCGCTCCGAAATCACATGTCCAAGAAAACTACTTCTCTTAACCAGAATTCACATTTATCAAACTTTGCATACAATTCACTTTTCCTCAAAGTTTCTAAAGCAACCCTCAAATGTTCCCCATGCTCCTTATCACTCTTAGAATAAACCAATATATCATCAATAAAAACAATGATAAACTGGTCTAAGAAGGACTTGAATACTCTATTCATTAAGTCCATGAAAGCTATAGGCGCATTCGTCAATCCAAACGGCATAACCAAAAACTCAAAGTGGCCATACCGAGTTCTGAAATTAGTCTTCAACACATCAGATTCCTTGATTCTCAACTGATGGTAACCCGACCTCAAGTCTATCTTAAAAAAGACTCTCGCCCCTTGTAACTGATCAAACAAATCACCTATTCACAGAAGCGGATATCTATTCTTGATAGTGACATGATTCAGCTTCCGATAGTCCACACACATCCTCAGCGATCCATCCTTTTTCTTTACAAAAAGTACTGGAGCTCCCTAAGGTGAAGAGCTCGGCCTAATATAACCCTTCTCTAACAAATCTTCCAACTTCTCCTTAAGCTCCTTTAATTCCGTCGGAGCCATTCTATAAGGCGGAATCGAGATTGGCCTTGTCCCCGGAAGAAGTTCAACAGGAAATTAAATTTCCTTAGGAGGAGGTAGTCTTGGCAATTCCTTGGGAAAGACGTCCGGGAATTCCATGACCACTGAAATTTCTTCCAACTTCCCTCCAACTGCCTGCGTGACTACCACATAGGCCAGAAATGATTCACATCCTTGCTTCATCAATCTTTCTGCTGACAGGGCCGAAACCATTCTGATCGGGCTCGCTTTTCTATCCCCCACAAACAACACTTTTCTATCTTTATAAATTTCAAACTCCACAATCTTATGCTTACAATGCAATTTGGCATTGTACTTCTCCAAAGTATCCATCCCCAAAATCACATCTAAGCCCCTTA
This sequence comes from Erythroxylum citrifolium, assembly GCA_026284465.1. Classification (NCBI taxonomy): domain Eukaryota; kingdom Viridiplantae; phylum Streptophyta; class Magnoliopsida; order Malpighiales; family Erythroxylaceae; genus Erythroxylum; species Erythroxylum citrifolium. The sequence continues at coordinate 7,633 of JANKOE010375332.1, read as the reverse complement.
TCCTCAAGGGCATTAGATCCACCACTAATCGATCCTCTCCAAAACGAATCTCACAGTCTCTAAAGACTTGACTAACAACAATACATTAACCTATTCGAGTACTCACCAGTAAAGGAGTATCCAATGAGCTCAATTCTCTACCAAACACAGTTCTACTCATTGACACAAACGAATGAGTAGAACCCGGATTAATCAAAACAAGAACAACTTCATCAAAAAGCTTAACCATACCAGTTACTACTTCTGGAGCTGCCTCTGCATCCTCCCTTGTCATGGCAAAAACTCTCGCTGGAGCTTGACCCCTTGGTCTCCCTGGCGGGTTCACTTTCTTGGCGGCATCGAAACTTCTACTTCCCACTTCGAACACTGACCTGTGTCCCATTGTCTCAGCTCTCTTGGAAGCTTGCATCTGACTCCTCTCATTCCTTGGCTTCTGAGGGCACTCTCTTGCCATGTGTCCCTTCTCGCCACAATTGAAGCACGCACCAGTTAGTCGAAAACATTCTCCCCTGTGGAACCCCCCACAATGCTCACATCTAAGAATGGGTGGCTTATCCCCATCTCCCCTCCTGCTACCTCCAACCTTTGAGGCTTGATGCGAGACAGTTCTTATCGGCCTCGGTCTGCTTGCTCCACTACTTTTCTCCTCGGACTGAGCAGGAAGAGTCCTGGCACTCCTTTCTGACACAAAAGCACCACCTCCCCTTTAAACTGATCTTTGCCTTTCCTCTTCTTACTGACAACACTTTTGATATTCTCAATATTCTCTACTCTCAGTGCTGCTTCCACCAATTGCTGGAAATCACCGAAGTTCTGCACCACCACCTTTTCCCTGATGGCTAGATGCAGACCTGACTCGAACCTATGACACTTAGCTGCTTCACTCAGCCCCAGCTCTTCTGCATACCGAGATAACTGCGTGAACCGGTGCTCATATTCACTAACAGTCATCTCCCTCTGAGTAAGACTCAGGAACTCCCTCTACTTCTGCTGAATGTACACCTCCGACAGATACTTCTTCTTATAAACCGTGAGGAAATCCTCCCATGCCAAGACTGGCGGCTTCAACTGACTTCCCGGGACACTCTCCCACCAATGCAGAGCGTCCCCTTGCAGCAGACTCACAGCATACTCGACCTTCTCGTCTTCTTCACAATCCATCTGGTCCAGAATCCTTTCTGTCTTTCGCAGCTAATTATCAGCTTCCTCGGGATCAAAAGTCCCATAGAAATCTACTGCCCCAAACTTTCTCAACTTATCAAACTGCTTCCTCTTCTTTACGGGGGCCGGAGTAGAAGACTGTGGCATCTGCCCCATGGCCTAGACAAATGCCTGGGTGAATGCTTGGAACAACTTCGGATCTAAGGCAGGTGCTTGCTCCTGCGGAACAGGCGACTCCCAAATTTGAGATTGAACGGGCTTACTACTTTGCCCTACAGAAGCCTCAGCACCTCCTGGGACTCTCGACTCATCCGAGCCCTCCTCTCTTAACGGAGGGTTCGGTGCAACCGATCCTTGCATAATCCCTCGTGTTCTTCTACGAGGTGGCATCACTCTCCTTTAATAGAAACACTAACGATTAGCTCACATTCTACATGTATGCATGATATGCATGCCATTTAATGCAATTAATCAATCAAAATGCAATCAATTTATCACATAACAAATCATTTCATCCTACTATGCATTCTAAGCCTAGGAGGAAACCTAAGGCTCTGATACCAAAAGATGTTGAGCCCCGATCCCAGAACCTAACTATCCGAAACTGAAAGACGAAAGCGCTAGCGGGTTCCTATAGGGTTACCCCAACGAACCCTAAATGCAAAGGACAACGAGAAACGTACAGAAACGCAATGTACTAAAGCTGGCCCGAGGATGTCCGTGTCCGTTTAACGGACATGGACTGGCCAAACAGCCCAAACCTCCCGAGAAGGTCTGTTAAACGGACACACATGTCTGTTTAACGGACACGCGCTGGAGAAACGGTTCTAAAGCATCCGAGAAGATCCGTTAAACGGACGTACATGTCCGTTTAACGGACAAGCACTGGACAAGGTGGTCAAAACCACTATGTCTATTTAACGGACACACACTGGACAACAAGCCCAGACCTTCTTTTAATCCTTTTCAAAGCCTCCATCTTCTAACCAACACCTAATCAGACTTCTATACCATCAAAAACCAACCTACATGCATAACCTTCCAAATCTCAACCCATCCAAAATCAATAATCACAAACCAATATACTCAATCACACACAGTCAACATATGCTCACCTTGAAACTCATATTTTCATATAAAAATAAACTTTCCAAGATTTCATTTCATTTCAAATCCAAATGAAGTTCATACATAGCTTTAAAGTACATATCGGCATTACATCAATCCTTACACAAGATTAAAAAAAATACATTCGATGCTCAATGTTCAATATGCTATTAAAGCTACTCAAAAGCCTAACTACTGACTTAATACAAAACTACTCTCTTGTATTCGTCCAAATGCCCGCAAGGATTCACTGGTCTTCTTGGTCTGCACCTGAGGGGAGGGAAAAAGGGTTGAGCTTCACAGCTTAGTGGCTAAACCATTTATAGCCAATGGCCTTGGGCCACACAATAATCATAATATAATAAGCACACATTCATGTAGGCCTCCCCATCACAAATGAAGATTTAACATTTAGAGTGTAATACACATGTCGTAACTCATAGTATCAACCAATATGACATGTGAGCAAAATTCAATCCAAATTATGAATAAACACATGAAATGCAAATGCACACCCAATTGACTGGAGGGTTCCGTGGAACAAAACGATGAAACCGAAGTTTGCATCGTGAACAAAACGAGTCCATTTTTGGATCTCGTGGGCCACAAGCGGGAAGCCGGGATAAGGCTTTTGTCAATGTCGACGTGACTACAAAACGGTTCCTCTCTCGCCCACACACAATCAAAGTTCATGTTTCCATGCAATCATTCATATTCTCATGATTTTTCTTAGACAAAATGCCATTATTCAATCTCAATGGCATACAATCACATCCACATGTCAATACATATCATGACATAAATACAATTTGATTTCTAACCGAACGTCAACCATCTTGCCATGTATGGCTTAACATGAGACATATGGCAATGCAAGATTCATAACAATAGCAATTCATAAATCAACATTCAAGCATATATACACATCAACTTTTGCCTATGGCACAAAGACTATAAGGGTTTACCCACCTTAGCTTCACAAATCCCAAAATCAATGGTTTCTTCCCTCTTGCTCTTGGATAGCCTCGGGATTTCCTAAGCACAACAACATTTCATGAATGTCAATCCAATTGGGCAAATCTCCAAATTTTCCTTAATCATCAAAACCCTAAAATACCAAAACCCTAATTAAAACTCATTCAACATATCCATAAATCAAATGAGTTAGAAAACTCTAACCCTAACCTAGGAACTCAAAACTCTAAGAAACCCATCATCTTCTTCTTCACAACTTACTTCTCTCTCTAAAATCTCTCACCCAACACAACCACAACTCATTTCTCAATCAATCAAGAAGACAAGAAACAAAACTTACCTTAGAAGCTTGGATTCTTCCCCTTTTTCATGATTTCTCCAATTTTTCCTCAGGATTTTTCGATTTTTTTCTCCCCTCCTTTCTTCTTCTTCTCCACGACTTCTTCTTCTCCTCTTAGCCTCCACGACAATTGCTTCTCCCTCTCTTCTAATTTTTGCCTTTTATCTTGCTCTTTGATTTCCAATTATGCCCCTCATTAATGAGCCCTTTCCAACTATGCCCTTGGTTGGCTTTTAATGGCTCTAACTAACTCAGTTCAATTTTAACTTACTCTAACCCTTCCTTCATTAATTCCAGCCATCTAACTACTAATTCTATACTTACATAACATTAATCCCACTTCACCTAACACTTTATTCTAATCCCATTCAATTCAAAATTTCTAATCCTTCCCTCTAATTCTAATCAAGGACAATTACCAACATAAAAAAATTTAAACTGAATAAATAACATAAACAATCAATTAAGAAATTAAACAGATTGGAAAGAAACAAGGTCTAACACCACCTGTTTCAAAATAATAACAAAGACATTATTGGTTAGATTAATAAAGCCAATAGACCTAATTGTTAAAAACATAGGGAATAACAAAACTCCCTATATCATCAACTAGCTTGAACAACTTATCTTTGAGGAAGTGGGAATTCTCCATACTTAAAGGCACTACCAACAACTCATCAATAGTTTCCTTACTTGGTTCGTCTGCTAGTTCTTCCTCAATCACCTCTGTCCACTCTTCTTCTTCTTCTTTTTGGACAAAGGCATCTAGCTCATCTTCTTTAGTTATCTTCTACCACTCCTCTATTTCCTCTTCTTAGATGGAGGTTTTCTTCATCCCTTCTTCAGGAAGCTTTTCTTCACTTCTAAAGGTGGTTGTCTCTCAGTTGATAGTATCAATTTCAATATAACTGGACAAACTCCCTTGTATATCGTCAGATAATATATCCACCAGTTGATCAATTTGATTCACCATATTCTTGTACGAGCCTTGATTTCTTGCTGCCTCATTTTTGAATCTTGAATAAACTTGATCATCATATTTTTCACAACAGCAATTACCTCCTTACCTTTTTGAAATGTATCTTTATTCATGAAATCGAATGATGTCTCTTCTTCACTCTGAGACAGTTGGAAGCTCAAATTATACTTATCATATGTAGGTGAAGCAAGTATCTCATTGAATTCACACTGTCTAGCTACTCTCTTGGCAAGGCATTCCATTAGTTTATTTGTAATACTTTTGTATCACTGCTCTTTTTGTACATATTTAGTTGGACCATAGTCATTCCATCTATAGAGAAACCCTAAATTATACTTATTCTCATATGATGGGCCTTGAGGTTGATTGTACATGTTTAGTTGCTACCATATATATGTTGGTGCTCGACATTCATGATTGTAAGAATTACTCCCACAAATGTCACAACATCGTATATACATCGGTTGAGCTTCTGAAAACATGTGAGGAATCGAATCCTTCCCATATAGTGATGTTTCATCTTACAAAGATATATTCTAACTTCCATAAAAGTGTTGTCTGCTCCATCCTTCCATTGTTCGTTGTGGGTATGATGTTAAATCTTAATTCCTAAAATAAACCACCACACAATGTTAGTGTAGAAAAGTTCAAAAGACAATTAAATAAACAAGCCTAAAAAAATACAGTAAGATATAATAAAAAAGAAAATAAAGAAAAGAAAACAGATATACAAAAGATAAAATTAAATTAAATTAAATCAAAACAAAGATAAAATGAAATGAAATGAAAATGGTTAGAGTAATAGCATTCAGGCTTTCATAATATCAAAGTCCCCGATAACGGTGCCAAAAACTTGATTGACCTATTTTGTGATAGTCAATAATGTAATAAACCACAATTGTATGGCGTAGCTGTAGTGAGTAACGACAAGTACGGGTCAATCCCACGAAAGCATTGAATACTAGTACTTACCCTTTCCCTATTATCTAGCCTACAAATTGTTTTTAGATTTTTAATAAAAAGAAAACAAAAACTAAAAAATTAAAGAAATAGTAAACAATAATGAAAAAAGAGAAGGTGGAATTCACTTAGAAAATTATCGTTATCAGAAATTAGTATCTAGACTCGAATCTCCCTAAAACCTTAACATATTGATCATTTATCATGCAATTGTTTGTTGATTAATTAGACCGTGGAGACTCCTATGGTATGCTAGTAGCTAACCTTGAGTCTACTAACAACTAATCCTAAGGTCTCTAACCGAATTACTTAAGTTAAATCTTATAGAATTGTGTTACTGATTTATGAATCTCTCTATAAGGTTTGTCCCTAATCTGGAGGATTTATGTCATCCTATCTCTAGGGTTGTAATTAACTCCTAATTACGGTAGATGTTGGGCCCCGATTCGTAACAAGTATGTTTAAATTATTTTGAGATTGTAGTTTGATATTTTTAAAGTGGTTGGAATAAATTGAGGATTTTATTGCTTAAGTTATGATTATTAAATGAAGGGATTTAGTGAAATTTTGATTTGTTGATAAATTATTATTATATGAACTGCGGTTTTCATGAGTTTAGGTTATTGGGATTTAATTAGAGCTTGTGTGGATTTCAGAAATAAAATGAAGAGTTTTAGTTAAATGAGAGTTTTTTGTTGCTAAATTGTTAGAATTAAAAGCATAAGATGGTGTCTATGTTTTAAGATTTAAAGTAAGTGAAATGGGCTTTTAGCCTTGGAGATATGTTTTAAAAGAAGAAGAGCCTTTGACATGACATGTAAATGAAGAAGAAAGGTAGCTTGGGCTTTTAGCCCTTTTAAATAAGTGTTAAATGAAGAATGAAGGAAGAAGAATGGAAGCTTTGGGCTTTGTAGTCCATTTAAGTAGCAATTAAATGAGATAAAGGAGAATGAAGGTTTAAATGAAGCAAATGGGCTAGGGTCCATTTTGAGTTGCAATTAAAGGAATTAGGTTTGATTTAATTGAAGAAGCAAATGAAGTGGAGTAGTATGTGTTCGAAGAATCAAGTGGGCTTTTAGCCCTTTTCTATTGTAAATGAAAGAAGCAATTGGGTTAGGTCCATTAGGTAAAATTAAATGAGAATGAAGTGTAAAGAAGTATTAAATGAAATGAAAAAGAAAAAAACTTGCATGATGATTGTTAGGAAGCCCAAGCCCACAAATGTTTAAGTTGGAAGGAGGGAAAGATTGAAATTGGGCGTAAGTATTTAAGTAGTTGGTGAAATAGAATAAAATGCAAAACTTAAGGAGGCTTGTAGGAGAAGCCCACGAAATTTAGAAGGGAAAGGTAGTTTTGGGTTGGGCTTAAGTAGTAGGTTAAAGGGTTAGGATTAAGCTTGTAAGGGAAGCTTTGGAAGTGGAAAAGAAGTTCCTAAGGCTTTGCAAAGAGGAGGCTTACGAAATTAAAAAGAAAGAGAGAAGCAAAAATTAAAAAAGAAAGAGAGAAGCTAATGCATTGTCGTATAAGCTAGTGAAGGTGGACGAAAAATTGCATAGAAGGAGAGTAAATGAGGTGTTGTCGTTTTTAGCTTGGTGTAAGTTAGAATAGGAGAAGCTCCATGACATTTCTAGAAGACTCACGAAATTAGCTAAAGAGAAGAGAGGAGAGTTTCGAATTCTTCCAAGGAGAAATAGAAGAGGGACATTCGGCTAGTGGAGAAGAAGGAGAAGAGAAAGAAAATCTTGGGTCTTTATGTTTTATACAAGAAGAAAATGCAAAGGAAGAGATTTCGTGGGTGTCATACAAGAAGAAGGATTTCGTGGGTTTCCTGCAAGGTATGGAATTTCGAAATTTCTTAGCTTTATTGCTTGGGTTTCTCTTTTCTTGCTTAAAGATGGTGGTGTGAAGAGAGATTCATGAAAGAACAAGGAAAAGAAGAGTTATGAAGTTAAGCTAAAATTCTGATTTGCGTGGGTTTCTTTAGGTAGGGAAAATTTTCAAATTTTTGTTGGTTTTATGGATGAGTTTTGATGCTAATGGCTTAGTTAAATTATGGGTAAGGTTATATGGAAGTAATTTCATGTTTTCGTTTCCTAAAGTTTGTGAATTTT
>JANKOE010375282.1:0-12318 GCA_026284465.1 Erythroxylum citrifolium | reverse complement strand
TCAAATCAAGTTATACCACAAGGTTAGTAACACTGCACCAAAGGCACTCCATTATGCTAATTAACTAAGAATAAAAACTACTCAAATCAAAAACATATTCAAACCTTGACATGTCAATGTTCACATGCATAAGCAACAAGGATTTGAAAACAAAACCGCAGGATTGCAAAAGTTAATCCTGCTCGTGATTGAACTGGATCAGAAAGAAACCCCTACCAACATCAAGTATTTTAGCCTCCCCTAAATTCCAAATTGCACCAAGCCTAGAACAGAGCATCTTGTATCCAATGTCCCTTCCAAGCAAACGAACAATCACAGCATTGTCCAAATTTCGATTAATCTTGTTTGTAAGGGTCATGGAGAGAGTAACTTTGGGAACATTACCAGTTTTATCAATGAGGACATCACCTTCCCCCACTGTGATCTTCTTGGCTGCCATAACATCCTCCATGGTTGACTCTAACACAGCCCCAGCCATCAAGCAATCTCTGTAGCTAGGAGAGGCAACATAAGTCTTTCTTTAATAGATTAGTTTTCCAAAAAACACTGCTGCTCCAGTCTTCCAAACTTTAATAGTTTTCCAAAAGAAAAAGGAAAAGGTTTAACTAAAGTTTGTCTTAATTATTACCCCAAACAAACAGAGCAAAGTGACTTTGCCAAGAGAGGACTGTGACCTTCTTGTCAAAGTTGTTTCCAAACTAACATAATTTAGCCCTCTTGGGTCGAGCTCACTTTTGAGTATCTCAATTGAATCGTATTTAAATATATAAATAAAACTTTTGGATGTTCTAATAATTTATAAATTCTAATTTATAAATCATATTTAAATATATAAATAAATTGAGTTCACAAAAACTTTCAGACGATTCAATAATTTAACTGAAATTAGAATTAAACTTTAATTAGAATTCTAAATAATTTTAATTAAATACCAATTATATCCAAATAAGATCCGATATCTTGACCTTTATTTATTAAATATCTCATATTTAATCATAAAGTTTCTCAAACTTTACTATCAAATCCAACTTGATTAAATTAACTTTGTTCTCTTCAACCCATTCTTTATATGAGACGCATTAAGTTCCTAAATACATTGGCAATAATTATAAATTCTAATTCTAATTCCTTATTAGAATTAGATAAATTTAAAAATTTTTAATTACCTAATTAAATAATTTATAATCATATATCAAGATTAACGTTTAGCAACACATTATGACCACCTAAATATTTAGGCATGTCAAAGTGGTATTGACTAATCTTTCCATGCATACTCTTTCTGTATAATTCAATCTTTTCATTATATAATATTTTAATTAAACAGAACATGAAATTAATGTCTACTCTTTTTAAGTTCAATCATATTAGCTCTCCGCTATTAGTCATCGATTCGATTAACGACATTTGTAAACTATTTACAAATTATCATTTTATATTGGCCAAGAATTTCCTGAATCAATAATAATCGAGAATAATGGAACATTCTCCCTAATTACTTTAGGGTGATGAATTCTATCTTGATCATATAATTACCTCCATATAGTTCATGTTATATCCAATGACTATCGATTGACCAACTCATGATTAAATAGGTCATAAATAGTATCAAAATATAACAGTCTCTATATAATTTAACTTTGGAGACCTCAAATTAAAGGATCACTTATACAATCATCATAATGAGAATTTTATAGACATACAAGTAATGTTCTAAATAGATTTTTCATATCTGGTCTATTCAACAAATTTGTTCTCTAACAAACATCCACATGTTTGTTTAAGTATCTCTATACTTTAGCCTATGAGATCGATTACTTCCTTCATAAGAAAAAACATAACACATGCTAATCCTTTTGCATTCTATTAATATTCAGTTTTAATAAAACAATGACTAAGAACAATTTAGAGATAATACATAAATGCAATACAAATCTCATAATTATAATCTTATTATAATTTCATTTATAGTTTACAATTATCCCATGAAATTTATCATATACATCTAAACATGTACAAAGATAAATAACGTCTTTAAATAATTGTCATTAAACTACAACCAAACCAATTAGTTATGGAGCATAAACAACATCAATGTCTGGTTTACATGCTATAGTTGATTAAGTTGATTTGATATCAACTATGAATCGGGTCAAGACCAAAAGGTTCAAACCATCTTGCCCACCCCAAAATAACAGTTTTTCAGTTAAACTTCCCAAAATGACTTTTTTTTAAAAAAAATTTATCTGAAATAACACCATAGTCCATTATACCATACTTAGTGAAGGTCTTGTTATAAAATTTAACATTAACAACAACTTAAATAATTAAATTAATATTAATTCTATTTTTATTAGTAATTAATATTAAATAGTCAAGTAATTAATTAATTATTTAATAATAAAATTATATTAAAAATTAAATTTATTCCATATGTTATAAAATTATAAATTAGAATTAAAGTTTTAATTAAATACATTGATTTAATTTTAAATCAAAATTAAAAACTAAAACGTGGTGAGCCCTTAATAATTACACCTCAACTTTATTTTAGTGTTTATTATACCTAAATTATTAGTAGCAGTAATAGTAGTAGTAGCAGTAATTAGTACTGATAAAGTATAATATTGGTACTTATTAGTACTAGGTACCATTTTAGATTTAAAAATTAAATTATAAAATAATTTCTAAATTTTTATATAATTAAAAATTATCCCTATGATAATTTAAGGTAAAAGACATAATGCAAAGGTCATTTGCAGCCAATTAGTTGATGTTCCTATTTGTTCTCTAGCTAATGTGATGAACCGAAGCGATAGTTGAACATTATGTTACTTTTACTATACTTGTATAATAAAGAGAGAGAAGTTCACAGTATAGTCAAAGGTCCCCTTTATCCATGTAGAGTTGGTTAGGCTTTGTGACACGTTGTTGACGGCTGAGACGATCTTTGCGAGGCTGAAATCGCTTACATGAACAATCCTATCACTGTCTAAAAGAATGCTGCTGAGCTTCAAATCGCGATGAATTATTGAATATTCACATTGGTCATGGGGATAATACAAGGTGGATGACAAATCAATTGCATTGTTTAGCGTTTGAAGAATGTTAAATTCTTCTTTGTGCCTCTTCTGTCAGGATTTGGAAAGTTGTTGAGATTATTTTTGTAATAGGTAGTACAGATCTTATTACATATCTCGGATCTATATAAAAGGATTAAAAATGAAGATAATGCAGAATACCTGATTTCGATTCTATCTCTAATTTTGATGTCGATTTCGAGTTTCAAACGATTACGGATCTCTCGAATCATTGTTTCATGTGGCTCTATTTACAGACCCTTATGAAAATTGTCTGAATTTGATTAAAAAAATTCGAATTAAGAATAAAAAATATTATTTTATTAAATTTATTATAGTAATGTGACAATAACTCAAAAAAGTGATTCTAATCACACTTTACTTTCCTAACATTATCTATTTATATGATTGCTAACCCTAAGTTATTTCTAACACTGCGTTGATTTTATTGGGTTAATTTTTCTAGTCAAATAATATGTATGCTCTGTTGATATCCAACTACTCAGTAAAAGTGATATGAGTCTTGCCTCTCGTTTCTCTCTCTAACAGAGTGCAAGTTTTGGTCATGCCTTGATTGTGCATGTTGAGAGTTTTGTAGTTTTCTTACTGGTCTGTCTTCTTGGTTTCCTCTTCAGCAATATGGAATCAGCTTTGCAGAAACTTACTATCCGAGAGAAAGAAGAAGCTGAGTTTGTGATACCTACGGAAGATTTCCAAAGAGAGGCGATCAATTATGAGCTCTGCCTCCTGGGAAAACTGGTGGGTGAAAGACAATCAACGCAGAGGCACTAGAAAGGACGTTGTTGAATATGTGGCGACCTGTGCGGGGTGCATTTATCAAGCCGATGAGCAACAATAATCTCTATCTAATCCAGTTCTATCACCATCTTGACATGAAGAAGGTGTTAGCTAGAGGGTCGTGGTCTTTCAATAAGTGCATTTTGTTAGTTCATCAATGGAAGGAAGGGGAGAATCTAGCGGATGTCGATTTTCTTTATACTGATATTTGGGCACAATTTCATGGTCTTCCTTTGGGGTTTGCTTCAGAGGCGTTAGCAAAAAGTATTGGAAACCTTATGGGTACCTATCTGGAATATGATTCAGCTAACAGACGTAGTTCATGGAATAGTTTCATAAGGGTCCGAGTCAGGATAAATGTTGAAGAACCGTTAATGAGGAAGAAGATTATCCGAAAGCAGGGGGCGGCACCGATGGAAATCACTTTCAGCTATGAACGGCTTCCCCTTATATGTTACCTTTATGGTATTATTGGCCATAGTGAATCCAGCTACCCTAAACTTTTTGAACAATTGGAGGAGGAGTTAGGTCGGGAATGGCCGGAGGAGATCCACGCCGAAGTACGAGCCCGAACTGTGCGACGGACGGTGCAATGGAGACGAGATCTCGGGACTGAGATTGGCGCTGATTCTATTCCAAGAAATTCGGATGCCAGCTACTCACAATCTGGAGGGAAGAATCCACATAGAATCGGCAATCGATTCTCTTTCTATCCGAAGAAGATCACATTCAAATCGAATGTCGGGGCCCCTTCTAATGTGGGCCAACATTTTGCTGAGGAAAATGGTATTATAACCGAAGGGGGGGACACCATTATGGTTGGGCTGCAGGATAAAGAAGACTTGGTTATGGACTTGGAGGAAAATAAAAAAACGTCCCAGGCAAGGAGATATAGGAATCATTGGTGTCGATGAGATGAATACTGTAGAAATGCTTGTGTCTACTACCACACATCACTTATCAACGGCCGGTCTTGATCAGTTAACGATAATAAATAGTTGATGATAATAAACAGAATCAATTAACCTTTGCAATTATCTTCTCCTTCTTCTTTCTTTATCAACTATATATTCTATATTGATATGGTATCAAAGCCTCTTTAGGCTAACACCTCAAAGATCCCTCTACAATGGCTTCACACAACCTTCTTTTCTCGGCTTCCAACAGCTCAAGTACCTCTATGCAGTTCCCAACTCTTTCAATCAAACTAGACCAAGAAAACTACTTGCTTTGGCGAAATACCATGATAGCAGCTCTTGAAGCTTTTGATCTTGAGTCTCTTGTGACTCAAGATACTATCCCTCCTACACACATAACCTCTGCACCCACAACAGAAAAATCAACACCTTCTTCTGAGCCTAACCCACAATATGAAACATGGAAGAAGAAAGATAGACTCGTTCTACTTTGGCTCAAGTCTCATGTCTCCGAGAGAATACTCGGGTATATAATCCGCTGCAAGACATCTAGATCTACTTGGATTGCACTTGAACAATTGTTTCAATCTCAGTCTCGTGCAAAATTTGATCACCTCAAAACCACACTACAAGATCTCAAAAAGGGAGCATTACCCATGATCGAATACATTGAGAAGAAGCGGAAGCTTGCGGACTCACTTGCTGAATGCGGACACATTGTTGACGATGCTGATTTAATGTCCTATATTCTCAAAGGTTTGGACTCCTCATACAATTCCTTTCGCACATCATTCAACATGCTTCAACATTCTATGCCTCTCAATGATTTTATTGGGACATTGCTACGAGAGGAGACAAATCTTGAGAGCAACAATTCAGGTTTGCTTCTTATGCCCTCTCCTTCTGCTAATCTCGCTCATTCCTTGTCCTCTCTAAATCTGTCGGATCAAGTTAATGGCCACGGATCCCAATCTGGCCAGAATGTGACCAAACTTATTTGCCAAATTTGTGAGAAAATTGGTCATGGTGGTAGAGACTGCTACAATCGTAGCAATTACACTTTGTATCCGTCTCGAAACAAGAATCGAAACAACAACAAGCGCAGCTATCATCACAACAGTCACAAGAAAGCCGAAGCTTTGTTTGCCTCCCCTTCCAGCATAGTTGATCCAGAGTGGTTTCTAGATTCAGGGGCGAGCCACCATGTGACGAATCAAACTCAGAACTTGTCTGTGCAAACCGATTATGATGGTGGTGACAAGCTTACTGTAGGGAATGGTATGTCTCTTCCCATAACTCATTTAGGCTCTTGTATTGTGTCTGCATCACCCTCACCCCTAAAACTATCCAATATCCTAGTTGTACCTAATATTACCAAAAACTTGTTAAGTATCTCTAAATTAACAAAGGACAATGATGTGTTTGTTGAATTTCATCCTGATCGTTGCCTTGTTAAGAATCCGCAGGGTCAAACCATTCTCACAGGTCACGTGGATAACGGACTCTACCGCCTCCCTCTTGCTTCTCCCTCCTTACCTCAAGTCTATCTTGGAGAAAAGACATCCCTAGAGGGTTGGCATAAGCGTTTGGCACACCCGCACTTTGCTATTCTTCAACAGTTGGTTAATGATTTCAAACTTCCAGTTTCGAATAAGTGCATTCCTGAGGTTTGTGAGCCTTGCCAATTAGGCAAGAGCCACCGAACCCCTCTACCAGTTTGTCATGTTACTAGTGAACAACCTTTTGAATTAATTTACTCTGATGTTTGGTCATCCCCTACTTTATCTACTTCTGGTTGCCGTTATTTTGTTCTTTTCCTTGATGATCATACAAAGTACTTGTGGATTTATTTCATGTCATACAAATCTCAAGTTTTTTCAATCTTTGAAACCTTCAAAAATATGATTGAAACTCAGTTTGACACAAAAATAAAACAACTGCAAACTGATTGGGGTGGTGAATACAGGAATGTCTCTTCCTTTGTTGAAAAATTGGGAATCATCCATCGAATATCGTGCCCTCATACACAAGCCCAAAATGGTGCCGTTGAACGACGAAATCGAACAATAGTTGAAAAAGGTCTCACCTTACTTGCTCAAGCATCCCTCCCTCTCTCATTTTGGGAGGAAGCATTTCACACAAGTGTCTATTTATCCAATCGCACCATTACTCCTCACTTACAAAATAAATCACCATACCAACTTCTTTATCACAAAATACCCGACTACAAATTTCTCAAGACGTTTGGATGTTTATGCTACCCATATCTACGACCCTACAATAACAACAAACTCGAATTTCGATCTCTACCTTGTCTATTCGTGGGGTATAGCTCCAAGCATAAGGGCTATTGTTGCCTTCATCTTCCCTCATCCCGTCTCTACATTGCTAGGCATGTGATTTTCAATGAAAATGTTTTTCCCTATCCCACTCATATTACCACCTCCGATTCTAATTCCAACTCTCCTACTGCACCTTCATATATCCCTTTTCCCACTGTGCATGATATTACGTCCACACCTACCTCACCTACACCTTCCTCTCCTATCATACCACTCACGCCCAACAGCCCTACTCCCTCTACCCCTGCCACTGCCTCCTCTGTTGCTACATCCGAACCCTCCACCACTGCCACCCCGTCACCGTCTCCTTCTCCTGCTCAGCCACCTCCACCTCCACCCCCACCCTCCTACTTTCGCTCCTCCACAACATCTACTCATTCCATGACTACTAGAGCGCAAACTAATTCCCTCAAACCCAAAACATTTGTTGCCACCAAATCATCCACATCCCCTACTTCTCCTACTCTTGTTGAACCCTGGACCTTTACCCAAGCATCCAAACACTCACACTGGCTTGATGCTATGCAGACAGAATATAAAGCTTTAATGACTAATGGGACATGGACACTTGTTCCCCCGCTCCCTAATACTAATGTTGTTGGCTGTAAATGGGTTTACAGGGTAAAACAGAAAGCTGATGGTTCTATAGAAAGGTACAAAGCTCGTCTTGTGGCTAAAGGGTTTCATCAAGAGGAAGGGGTTGATTACTTTGACACTTTTAGCCCTGTGGTTCGTCCAACTACTGTACGGTTGGTACTTAGTATTGCATTATCCAATGGTTGGTCTCTACGACAGTTGGACATCAATAATGCTTTCTTGAATGGTGATCTCAATGAGGATGTTTACATGGAGCAACCTAAAGGATTCGTTGATTCCTCCCGCCCTCATCATGTTTGCAAACTTCACAAAGCTCTCTATGGGCTAAAACAAGCTCCTCGGGCTTGGTTCAACAAACTGAAAGGCTTTCTCCTCGCAAATGGCTTCCGGTCTTGCTACTCAGATACCTCCCTCTTTGTTTTTCACCTCAAAGGCGTCACTACCTACATTTTGGTGTATGTTGATGATCTTATAATCACCGGTAACTCTCCTTCCTTCATCTCATCCTTCATTCATGAACTCAACTGTGCCTTCTCCCTCAAGGACCTTGGTGACCTCCATTATTTTCTTGGCATAGAGGTCACTCGGTCTCCCTCCTCCCTTTTTCTTTCGCAAACAAAATATGTATCTGATTTGCTTGAGCGTTCTAAAATGGCCGAAGCCAAGTCCATTGCCTCTCCTGCTGAACCCGGCTCCCGTCTTGTCCAAACCGGTGATCCAATGACAGATCCTCATTTGTATCGTAGTATTGTGGGTGCCCTTCAATATGTCACCATCACACGTCCGGAACTCTCATATGCAGTTAACCGGGTTTGTCAGTTCATGCATTCCCCTACGGACATTCATTGGAAAGCTGTCAAGCGGATTTTGCGCTACTTAACTGGCACTCTTGATTATGGGCTTACCCTTCGTCCCTCATCTGACCGACATCTTGTTGCTTTCTCGGATGCGGGATGGGCTAGTGATATAACTGATTGTCGTTCTCAACATGGATTTGCCATCTTTTTTGGTGGTAACTTAATTAGCTGGTCTTCCCGCAAACAAAAAGTGGTTGCTCGGTCTAGCACTGAAGCCGAATACCGAGCCATAGCATTTGCTACGGCCGAGTTGGATTGGCTCCAAGAACTCCTTCGTGAGATTCATCATTCATTTGATAAACCACCTATACTATTATGTGATAATATTAGTGCCACTTTTCTTAGCTCTAATCCGGTTATACATGACAAATCCAAACATATCAAAATTGACTATCATTTTGTCAAGGAACAAGTTGAAGCAGGTGATCTTGATGTTCGATTTGTTCGCTCTTTTGATCAACGGGCAGATATATTTACCAAGGCTGTTGGCACATCTCAGTTTTGTGAATTACGGGACAAGCTACATGTTCGCAAGCGACCATTTGCTTGCGGGGTGGGGGGGTGTTAACTGAAGATCCTAAGTCTTAGCAATCTGCTCCTACAATCAGGCGTCATCACCCTTGATTGTAGCTATTGTATATCTCTCTTGTTATTACGTATGATACAGTCAAAACCACTAGCTTGTAATCTTCCTAGGATATAGCTGATGAATAGTTTGTTTCTTTGTATATCTCTTTTAATTGAGATGTTCGTTATATACCACACTATTATAAATAGTTGACGATAATAAACAGAATCAATTAACCTTTGCAATTATCATCTCCTTCTTCTTTCTTTATCAACTACATATTCTATATTGATACTCAGCAGACCTGCCGAGAGCCATGAGTTACATAGCTTGGAACTGTCGTGGATTAGGCAACCACCAGACAGTTCGCGCTCTCAAGGACCTAGTTAGGTTCAATAAGCCTTGCATTATTTTTCTTAGTGAAACTATTGCGAATTCGAATAAGATTGATGAAATAAAAAAGATGTTGAAATATGATTTCTGTTTCTGTGTTGAACGACTTGGCTGTAGTGGAGGTTTGGCCTTGTTTTGGACGAATGTTGTTTCTGTTACTATTACAGGTTACTCTAATAATCATATTGACATGATTATTGATGATTCGACTAATCCTAAATGGCGCCTTACTAGGTTCTATGGTTTCCCTGATAATGCTAGAAAACGCGCCAGTTGGGAGCTTCTACGGTCCCTTTCACGTCTCCATACCATGGCTTGGGTGTGTTTTGGCGATTTTAATAATCTGTTATCTGCTAACGATAAATTGGGGGGAGGGGTTTATCCTAATTTTTTGATGGAAGGTTTTCGTCAATGCATCATGGACTGTAATCTTGTAAAAATACCTCTGCTTGGTTTTGACTATACTTGGGAAAGAGGAAGGGATATAAGCTCGCAGGTTTTGGAGAGATTAGATCGCTCTTTTGTTAATAAGGAGTGGTTGGATATTTTTCCCTTTCACAAGCTTTACAATCTGTTGAGTGCTACGTCTGATCATAATCCCATCAAGTTGGTGGCTGCCCGACGATTTCCAACAAAGGGAATCAGTCGCTTTAGATTTGAAAACAAATGGCTCACAGAGGATGGTTTCACCGAGTTTGTCTCAAGGTTTTAGGTGGCCAATGCTAGACTGAATCTTCTGGATCGAATTAAGGAGTGTGGTGTCGGGTTGACAAGTTGGCAGAAGCATCTAGGATCAAATTTCAAGGCATGTATAAAGTCTATCAAGATGAAAATGGAGACATCCCGTAAAAACCATCAGTACGGTTCTTTTTGAAATCTCAAAGCTGAACTCAACTGTCTCCTTGCTCAGTGATAGGATTGAATTTTCTCATATTTTCCTATACATTTATATGTGATTTCAATCCAATTTTATGATAAAATGCTCAAGTTGTGTTCAATGTATGTTAATTGCTAAGCTGGATTTATTAGATATATAACCCATGGAATTTCAATACTAGGTGATCAAACAGGTGGGATTTCAAATAAATTCACGCATAAGGGAGGAGCAGTGATCATTAGCAAGAGACTCTAACATTAACGCAGCCAAGGTTTTAATTGCTATATGGTTGAACATGTGAGGGACAGCAGTTGGTTTTAATACACGTGAGTCCAAAAGGAGAGACGTGGACCAATGCAACATCAAGCAACATTTGTCTTAAACAAGATGCATTGAATAAAGAATTTGCAGTGGAAATGAGCAGCACAAGCAAGGGACCCACGCACAGTAATTAATTAATTTAAGGCCAGCAGTAGACACGCAAATGAGGGACTATTAATGGACAGAGAGAGTGGCAATAAAATCAACACAAAAGAACAACAAAGTAAAAACACGTGGAGCACATGAAGGTGGGCTTCAACGCATATATACAATGGAGGGCCACGTGAAACAACAAATAGAAGAAGCTACAAATTTCAACAGTGGAAACACGACAATCAACAAGGAAAAATCACGACATGACCATGGACCCAGCTGAAGAGAAAATAATCAGCAGCACATAGGCAGCCAACATAAGAAATTAACGCAAGACTCAAGCATGAAAGTGTGCGCACAGGAACCAACACAAGCAGGCGTGTGGACAGCTGGTGGAGATTTGCGAGCTTATCAACCAAGGTCATGTTAAAGGCTCTAAATCAAATCATTTTTGGAACAGCCACTGAACAGCAACAGAGAGGATGCGTGAATGAGCAGCTAATGTGAGACAAAGAAATGTCAAAGAAGGGACCAACAGTTGAATAATTACTCTCACATTAACTCATGCTAAAGGAGAAAGAGGGACCCAGCTGAAATAAAAGCCAGCTAAAGAGGGCCAAAAGCAAGTCACGTTAATTAAAAAGGACAGCTGGAGGGCATAAGGAAGAGTGTGGAGGCAGATTAAAATTCAAGTTGAGAGGAGAGCATGCGTTTTC
This sequence comes from Erythroxylum citrifolium, assembly GCA_026284465.1. NCBI lineage: Eukaryota > Viridiplantae > Streptophyta > Magnoliopsida > Malpighiales > Erythroxylaceae > Erythroxylum > Erythroxylum citrifolium. The sequence goes on along the minus strand of JANKOE010375282.1, from coordinate 759 downwards.
ACAATCAGCCAAGAGAGTTGTGGAATAATCAACAGGTAAGAGGAATTCGAAATCAACGCATACAAGATAAGAGAGAGCAGCTGTGCTTCCCAAAATAAAATCACGCATGAATGAGAAATAGAAGTGGACGCAGAAATCACGTAGAAGAGCAACAGTTGGAAAAGCATCAGTAACGCAAACAACGCAGAAGAAGTGAGGGCGGCGTGTGAAAAATAAATCAAGACAAGCAGAGAACTAGGTCTGCGCAGACCTAAGCTAGCAATCTTTTCTTGTGGAGGTAGAAGCATGATGATGGAACAGAGACGAACGCATAGGCGGGAGAGGGAACTCAGTTTCAAAGAAATAAAAGCAGCAGCCAGACAAAGAGAGGGGGTTAGTCATTTTTCACGTTACAATATACACAAGAGGTTTTTTTTCAGAGGTTTTCGAGAGAGAACATTTTTCAGGTTGCAATATACACCAGAGGGCGTCTAGAGGCACAACAGAGGAAGGGGATTTTCTCGAAGAACTTGGAGCTTTCTCTGTGTTTTTCCTTCTACTTTCTCTTTTTATTATTCTTCTGATGTTGAGCTTCGTTATTTGTGTTATATTTGTTATAATGGTTAGGAACTAAACCTCACTTAGGGTGAGGGGTGTAGCCGTTTTAGAGGATATTTTGTGTAATATGGAATGAGATTTGTTGGGTTATGTTTATTTTCCTTGAACTTCATCATTGTTTCTATGCTTGATCACCATAGGTGCAATCTTAGGAATCATAGG
>JANKOE010375269.1:0-12319 GCA_026284465.1 Erythroxylum citrifolium | reverse complement strand
TTTCTTCTTGTTCTTTGCCATAACGCCCATTCTGGGACGAGTTGGAAAAGGAATTCCTAATTCTTACACGGATGAGAGCCCGTTATCTCCTATTTTTAGTACCAAAATTTCTTTCTTTCTTGGGTCCCTCTTAAAGAGGACGAAAGATTCTGTTTCCTCGTTCTATAGTTATAGTGAGAATTTCTTATTTTTTTTTGTCAAGCTTGGCTATCTCACATGTTTTTTTATAGTTTTCTTTCTTTCCTATTCTCATATCTTTCCCACTATAGAAGGGGAAAATTTCACTCGTGCTTTCCAAGTTATTTTGCAACTTTCTCTCTATCTTTTGAATTTTCGCTCCTTTACGACTAAAGAAGAAAAAGAGTGGAAGTGGCTTTTGATAATGAGCGCTTTTTATTCGGTGCTCGCTACTCTGTTTCTAAAAAACCTCGTAAGTCTCGAGGGTCTTTTATTCATCATAGTTCCACTTTTTTTGTTCTTTATTTTGTGTCCTCCATCGGACGACGTTCTTCCTTTTGCCATCCTTATCTTCTATTCATTGGAAAAGGGACTGGCGCAATGGGCGTTTTTTCTTCTATTTCAGCTAATATCATACTACGCCCTGTGCTTCTTTTTGGAAGCTCGCCCCAAAAACTCAATTTATCCCCTTATTCTACTTATGTTCTATTTTTATGTTTTAGGATCAGTTCATTATAGTGAAGATTTTCTGCATGAACCGGCACGGCTACTCGCCCTTGTGTCGGGAGCTTGCATAATTTTCCTTTGCTTTAGAAAACGCGGAAAGATTGGATTTCTTTTTGCATTTTTGCTTTATTTTATTTCAAGTACAAGTTTAGGGGTGATTTCCATAGCGTCGGCGCCGGGCGGGGATAACATATCTTGGCCCATTCCCTTCCTTTTTATCTTCTGTCATATATTTCTCTTTTTTGGTTTCTTCATTTTTCAGAGTAATATCCTACCGGCAAAACAACCTCTAGTCCCCTTACTTTTTGGGGCATTATTGTTCTTTTTGTCATCTTTTCCAAACCTGGAGTGGCTAGAGGGGTGGATCGAGGGACTCGACCTCTTTCTTCTCCTACTAGGACTTATTCTCTTCATTTGCAGGGAAGAAAATGAATGACTAGAAGAATTACAACATCCGGGGGAGAGCGACGTGTCTATGGTAAAGCACTGGAGAAGCATAGCCGCTAAGGCACCTTTTCTTACTGGTGGATAAAGTTTAAAGAGGGGGGTTGGCTGATAAAGATGGACAGTTAAGGATCTGAAGGTGGAGGCTGACATGGTGTATGCGTGAGTTCTAGGGCATTTGTTCGGTGTCGCTGTAGAGTGAGGATTGGCTGAACGTACTTTGTAGTATATATAGTAGCTCATGTTAGACTTTTGTTTGTTTAGTTTGAGCGAGGCCCCTAGCGATAGGGGGAAAGGAGAGTGGGAATGAGGGCTTCTTTCACTTTTTTTAATTATTGAATCACTGAACTCTGGGATCGCAAAGATGGTTACTGGTTGTTTGAATCTCTCCTCTTCTTTTATTTCGAGTGTTAGAGTCAACCCATTTACTCTAAAGAGAGTGGGCGACCTACTAGTAGCTAGGAGTAGGAATGGGGAATAGAATAGGCTCTTCCGTCTTACCGCTACGCCCCTCTGTCAATAGAGTTGCCTGCCGTCCTACGGCTTTCTGCGAATTATAATTTCTATCATTGAAAAAAGAGTAGGTGAGAAAGAAAAGAATTAAGATTGGCTGGAAGTTCTCTATCACAGTAAGGGGTACAATGTCCAAAATGTAGTATTTCGCTGTTGAAATGCTCGGATAGGGATTTATTTACTCATGTGGCACACGAAAAGTCAGGATTATGCCAAGGTCAAGGAAGGGCATTTTCTACTAAATCGGAAATGAGTTAGAGTTCAAGGTAACTCTGGATCCGGCTATCTCGTTAATCGGTATAGTTTATTCTTTCATTGGTACTACTCCGATTCCATTCCTTCTATAACTTCTACTTGGGGTCACTCCTCGGAAAGATTCTTCATTCGAGTTAGCTTCTTTTCTTAGCTCCTCTCCTTTCAGTCGAGCTATTTCATACCTTCACCTCGTAAACTCGGTAGCTCGGTGGTAGATCGGTTGACAGTTCACGTCGTGATCCGTTGATGAGCGTTGGTTCAAATCAAATCCGAGATAACTATACATATATAGATTCATAAGTAAGTTCTTCGCTTTCTGAATGAATGTCAGATCGGAACTCAAAGGAGAATGTGGTCATAGGATTTGTTCTCAAATAGATAGATAGATTTGAAATGGCTATCAAAGGTATGTAATGGGGCTAGAAGCAATAGGGGAATAAGACTTGTTGCGAAGAATACTAGTGAATTTGAATGCCAAAGTTGGCATCATCTTCTGCCGGGATCTCTCCTAATGGCTGTATTAGATTTCGAGTCCCTATTTCAGGAAGAGTTTTAGGGCATTCCACTTACAGCGACGAAGGGAAGATTAGTTATGAATCACTTACACCATCTTGGCTTTAAATGAAAATTCTGTCGATTAAATGCTCGAATCTTAGTCTCAAACCTGACGATAAGACTTTACAATGATTTGCCTTTATGTTCTGTATCCCGGTGCTGTAATGGGCTCCCTCTGAGGATGATTCTAAGAAACCACAACTGCTGTTACTTAACTAGTAGGCTAGAAGCCCTTTCTTTGCTGCCTGTCTGTGCGAATCTAATAGCCAAACAACCCATAGAAAGGTTCATGCAACGCGAAATGAAGATAAACCCTTCCCGCTCTAACAATGTGTGAGCAGCCATGGCTCTCTCTTTGACGGTAACTTCTTGAGATAACTAAAAAAAGGCGTAAAGCCAGCCCTCCATTAGCATAGGAGAACCTGATTCCAGCCATACTATTAGAAAGTGACTTCTATCTTGAGACTTGTTAGGAGCAGACAGGCTTTTGGCATAGGCAACCTAGCTTACTCGTTTTGAGAGTTTCCGCTATGACTATGTTATGTATGTATGTAATTACAGTCTTTGTTGGATATTGTTTAACCTAACCGTAGACTTTATATTATCTTAGTCAACCTATGAATAGGACCACTGCCTACCGCATTCCTGCCCCGGCCTTTTCTTTCGCCCGACACAATTGATTCGTCATGGGGAACCCGGTTGCTTGTCTCAATCAATTTGATTGCTTTAACTAGTCATGCTATGGAGAATTCCCATGGAGAGCCAACTGCTTCATGCCCCAGATCGCGGGGATTCTTATTGTGTGTGGTCATATTTCCTATTCATTGAGTAAAGGGCCGCGTTAGACCCGCAAGGCTTTCATCGGAGCACATCGCTTTCGCTCCTTAGTTTCTCAGTGGAAGAGGACCTTTCTCGATCAACTATCTTACTTGAATGAAGAAAGAAGTAAACTTTCTATACAAAATTTTCTGAATAGCCAAATAAAGGAATTTTGGGCTTGATAGCCACTCCCCTGAAAAACTGCAAAGAAGACGATTCGCTACTTCCGAATCGCTGCATCCAGCTCCTCCAGTCTCCTCGATTGGCCCCCTTCGACGTTGTGATCCCCTTAGTTCACTATTTTCTTGTATATAGAGTCGAGTGCCTGTCTTTGATTCGGGTTTGGATATTCTACCTTTCTGCCCCTCTCTCTCTTAATCAAAAAAAAGCCCCTTGACCTGTGAGGGTACTTTTCCAGTTAGTTGAGAAGTAGCCATTTGCTTCAAACAGGCACCTTGGAGAAGCTGCTTTCCCTTAACTTTTAAATCCCCAAAACCAGATGAAATCGCTTCAAAATGCTCATACCAATTTGCTGAAATCCATCCGGCACTAAACGAAGTAGGTCGATACCAATAACAGGAAGCGAAAGCCGCTCTCTTCCATAAAATAAAGAAGAGCGAAACTCTCGCCTATCCGATCAATGGAAAGAAATGACTCCTAAATCAGTCCCTCAAGCGTCGGAATGTTAATCCACTCGCGCTTTTTAAGCCCTCGGATGAAAGAAGTGCGCGGATAGAGCAAGAACTATGAGCGGGTAAACCGGGGATGAGAGTTGGCTATGAGCTAGACTAGAGGGAAAGCTACGAATCTAAGAGCAATGCGCTAGTCAGCCTAGTAGGATCGGGTAGGTAAATTCAGACAGAAGGGGGTGGCCGCGATGAAAGCTTTTTAAACCTAAAAAAAAGTGTTAATTAAGAGGGAGGTTGTCCGATTCCTTGTGTGATGCCTTTATTTGTTCCCTTTGGCATGATCGTTTCGAAGTTCTTTCTTTCATAAGAAAGTCTTTTTCGGAAATCAAAATAGCTGTTGAGCGGAAGGTTTATTACCACCTCCCTTTGGCTAAGGGCGCAGCATCGGCGGTAAGAGCAGTAGACCCGCCCGCAATGGAAACTGAGCAAATCCCTTTCTCATTATGAACCTACTTTCTTCGCACTCTAAAGCTACTATGGAAAGCCGGTTTCAGGCAGCAAGGAGTGCGATAACATTTTTTAGTTATCACCCGATCTCATGTCTTAGCCAAAACAGGATATAAGAGAACGAAGAGAAAGAGACAAAGAGAAGCGGATTGAACAGCAGCTTTTAAGGAAGGAGTGTCCCAAGATAAGGACGGGAGACATAGCTTACTCCATTAAGCTTGAAAGAAAGCTCTGAAAGCCCTGTTTCCAGGTAAGAGCATGGAAGGGTCAGGAATTCATTCAACAGAAGCTAAGGGGCTTATGTCATGGCTTGCTGCATCTCATGTATTCTTTCTCCCAGTCTGTAGAGATCAAAGGGACAAAACTCTGTTTATCGCTGGGTCTCATCTTCATTTCTTGATGCAGCAAAGAGAGATTGGAATTGTACCTCTTGGTACTCATTCTGATTTCCCTTTGTTCTTTCTTCTTCTGGTCCGTTAGTGGAAGCGGTCCGGACAAAAGATGTAATAGGGTAACCCTACAGACAAAATTATTTGATGATTCGTACAAGGGAAAGCTTGCTCAACTCTACGAACGTCTTTGCTTGATTCTCCTAGGGGTGGATTTAAGAGCGGGGGTGTGGGCGGCTACTCTCGTACAATAAAAGTGTTTTTTCAATTTCTTGGATAGCTGTAGGAAAAGATTAACTTGGACTGTGGGTTGATTAAAGAGCGGATGGAGAGAGGGGCAGCCCTCCGCATTTAGTCAATTCTTTTTCTTCAAACAAAGATAAAATTCGTGATAGTGCGCGAAAGGGGGCCTGAGAGCTAGAAATGGGTTACGCAAGCTGCAAGTAGGCTTATTGGAATACCATCCCTTCCTGCAGACAGATAAGCCGGCGCTAGTGTACATAGTCGGGTTATTAAGTTAGCGCTAAGATCCGGAGGAATTTAATTTTCTACTTGATCTGGGAACTGACTATTGAATAAAATCCGAAGTCGGAAAGAAGTCAGTCTATTGTGTTACGAAAGACGTAACTAATAACTAGCAATAGGAGGGTTCCATATCTCTAAGAATCTCTTCCTAATCCCAGGGGAAGAACTTCATAAAACCCCTTCTAAATTGGAACTTCGAACTACCGTAACTCCTAATAAATCCAATAAGCCTGGGTGGGGCAAAAGCCCGGGATTCAATGCAACTAGTCAACAAGGTTAGCTTCAAGGTCTAGTGTATATAATAGGCAGTCTGACAGGGGAAATGGAATCAGATCCTTTAGCTGCGAACTGAGCCTCAAGTAAGGCATCTTAGAGCCGTAAAGAAGTCATTATAACTCCTTTTAAAGACCTTACTGCTTCTTTAAAGGAAAGAGAAAGCTAGTAAAGCCAGGGAAGGAAGTTTTCTTATTAGGAGGTTAGTCTGTCGAATACAAGAAATTCCTCTTATTGAGTTTCAAGCAATTAATCTGACTTTGTTTGTGCCCCGGGTAACTTCAGTCCTCTAAAGAGGAGAGTTCAGAGTTACGGCTTGAAGAGAGCAGAGATTAATAGTTCGATTTAGTTAGGAAATCCCGTCCTTCATCTTTTAAGCTAGGCCGGGAAGTAAGATCTTCCTATTTATGGGGGCAGATCATCCTCTTTATCTTTAGTAGTTAGAGGGCCGTAAATCAGTATTGAGATTTAGGTGCATTACAGTCCTTATCAGTCTCAAGTCTTGAAGTAGGCTTAGAAGTTCTAGGGCTTTGCCCTAGGAAGATGAGACTTTAGCTGCTAACTGCTCAATAGGATCGTCAACACATTAACGGATGAGTAAGACTGGAGCAGTAGGTTTAGACTCTTTCTTTGATACCAGCCCGACCTTCTTCATAGAAGGCGTAAAAAGGCATTCTATTGCTGTTGCCATAGCAGCAGGAAAAAGGCATAAACTTCTTCTTGCCATCCTGTCATGAGAATTAGAAGAAAGTCGTCTAAGTAGGCTTCTTAAGTTACAGGGGAGGAAAGCTTTAGCTTGGCTCGAAGAGGAATGCTAGCGTAGAAGAGATTCTTCTACTTTATCCGGATCAAATGGAACTTCGAACAAGCGTAACTAAACCAATAACCCTCTAGCTGCTACACCCATTGATTCTCTTCCCCTGGGAACTGCCTATTGAATCAAATCCTTTCTCCAGATCCGGTAAGATACTATTTCATCAACTCCTTCTGAGTCAATGCCATTGAAAGGTAATAAAGAAAAGAAGTTTCCGATGACTTCTTCTATTTTGAGTTAGACGGGAGACCTGATACAGAGTTGAAAGCAAGGGAAGAAAGGCTAGGCAGTCTGACAGGCTTAGAGCCCGAGATCAGTCTTTCTCTTTTCTTGTTACAGTCCCTTCTGAATGATAAGCCGGAGATTCATCTTGATATTTAGTTAGAGGGGAAATTGTTAGTAAACAAACTTCTCATTTTGCCTTCCTCTCTTACCCCGTAAGTCACTTCACTAGACTTGAGGAAAGAAGGCTAGAGCACTACGAAGTCAGCAGCAGGAAAGCTGCAAGCTTCCTTGTTAGAGTGACTTACGAAGGCAGAGCAAAACAAGTCATTCTATCTTAGCGCAAGAGCCCTAACGTGGAATCTATTCCTATTTCCGGTGATTCACTTCCTAAACCCTCTGATTCACCCGGAATCCGCCTCAGCGTCAATCTCAAATGAAAGGTATCGACCCCTATTTGCTTTGCTGTCTTTCCTCTTTCGCATGTTGCTGAGATTCCTCTCATGTCAGCTCTACACTTCGCTCCCAGATGCAGTTAAACTAGCTAAAGGATAAGTTCTCCGTACAGCACTGAATGCTTTGTAAGAATCTCTATAAGATAGAGACTTGCTTAATCGCTCGTTTGCTTCCAAAGATAGCTTGGCACCCGGAGATATAGGCGTAGCGCAGGATGGACAAAATACGAATTCTTGAGTATACTTTGTTTGGGTTAGACGAAGTCCAGAGGTGGAGCTATCTCGCTCCATGCCAAGAAAGTAATGCAGCGGATGAAAGAGAGAAATGGGTTGCTTACCGGGGTATTGGAATGGATTTACAGGTACCTTTACCCTAGTGTACACAGACGACTTTCTAAAGCTTCAATAAGCCCGGACCTTGCATTCGACTCCCTAAGGAAGGTATTTCAACTGCCTTTACTCCATTTGAAGATTAAGTAAGGTCTAAGATAAAGATATAGGAATGTCATCCTTTACTAGCTGCTTTTGCGCTAAGATCTCAATAGGACGGGAATAAGGCACAAAAAGATAAATAGGATCTTAATGCTCCAGCTTTCCTCAAACAAATGACTTCTTGCTTTAACTCCTAAGTCCCCGCTAACTAGTGTGTTTTAATTAGCAATTTGCGAGCTCTTTCTGCTTTCTTACTTCCTACTTTACTACCTGATCTGGGGAAGCTAGATCCTTCTCTGTTTCGTAGTGCTAATCCATAATCATATACTAGGAAACTTCCTTACCCTTCAATTCATACATCCAGACTGGACTACTTTCTCATAGTAAGCAGGATAAAGAGTCAAAACAATTCCATCTTACTCCAAAGAGGCCGGACTCGGCCGAGAAGATATGGGAATAGGAAGATCAGCCTAAAGAAGACTCCCAGAGGTTTCGGGCGCGAAGAGCCTAGGGCATTTCCGAATCTTCAATTAGAAGGCCTTGGATTCACCTCCATCATGATAAGGTCTAAGAATCGGATGCCATCCCAGTCGGTTTGAAAGTCAGGAGATCGCTGTCCTCTAAGGCTAAGCCTCCCTAACTTCCCACAGAGCAGTGAATCTACGGTAATAGGTCAATGGCTCTCAAACCTTCTATTGGTTTGATTCTTACTCTCTCTATTTTAGAGCTAGGGACTGACCGCAGGATTGATCTTATCTTCTAAGGCTGCTGCTACTGATGAAGTATGAAGTAAGGCCTGTGTAAGCCTTTTTAGTGGCAGATCTGCCAATGCTAGCTTCTTTCTTATTCTTAGGATGCTTGCAAGTCAATCACAGGAAGAGATTATCCTGAGGCAAAGACAGGAACGCAATAGCGGATTATTGAATTTCTTATTAGCCCTAGGAGAGTGAAGTTACTGTAGGGATAAGACTCTTTTCCTTTCTTAAAACTTTCCTTAATAATCTGAAAGCTCCCCTCACTTCTCTTTCAGACTATTAAGGGATATTCTATATTAGTATTAGTCTTTTTCTGAGCTTCCAGGGGGGATCCTTCCCCTGACCACCAAACGCTCTGCTGGATGACCATTCTCGTGACCCACAAAGACAGTGAGGTGCTTCCCGTGCCCAATCTCTCCCCTGTTAACCATTTTAGCATTGTCCCCTGCTTATTTTAGGGCAAAGCAGTCCGAGGGCACATACCAGGTACCTTTCTTTGTTGATTCAGTCCCCGACTGAGATCTCCTTGACAAGTAACCAACCAGACTGATCTATCACCTTATTAGCCATCTAAAGCATCTCTTTGTTTAACCAAAATCCCTTTTGCAACCCCGCGGGATACAAGACATTTCTCCAAAAGGATCTGGTTTTCTAGTCATAATAAGAGTAGAAGAACCACAGCGTGCTGCTGACGCTGCTGCCTCACAACCCTCTGACTGTTGGTAGGACGGGCCGTACGCACTTGGTGCCCTAGTTTATCTCTCCGTTGTTACGGGAGACAGGCTGAGACTCAGGAGAGTCCGTTATTCTTCTTGTCAAAAGTCTCGCTTCCTTATTCTTTAATGACCTCTTATCTGTGCTGTGGGACTGACCGAAAGCGTGTTCATGCTGGGTAGCTTCACAAGCCAGATACTTGTACGGAGATGAGATTGATGCTCCGCTCGCCCAAGCAAGCTCACTTGGTAAAAATTGTAAATATGTTCCATTCAAACGCCGATAGCGAGTGGGGGGTTTGACCAAGGCTTTCTACTCGCGGTGATTGATGATGGAAACTTTGTAACCTTGACTCCACTCCCGTTCCTTGGTTGTTGGTGTATTGGCTCTTTGGTTCCAGGTCGTTCGCCGTGAAAGCAAGATAGGGTGAACACATCCGTATCGTAGTAATATGGGTATGAGTATAGTCTATGTACTAACAGGTAAGTGAACTACTCCTTCGACTGGGCTGCCCGCCGTTTGGTTTGAGGGCCTACATCGACTAGGCCTCCCACTGACTGAGGGAAGCGATCTGTCTTAAATCAGAATATTGGTAGGGCGAACAATGATATGGCATGTGAATGAGTGATATGGGGAGAAGGGATAATTTCTTGTACGTATGATATAGGGTCGATACGATACACATATGGTGAACAGTCAAAGCGAGGCAGCCAAATCCATTTCAATTTCAATCAAGAGACGAGCAAGAAAGGTAATCGTATCATCCATGGCGAGTGCTATCGTATATAAATAATTGCTTTTAGGACCTCTTTCAACAAGCCGATGGTGATCTCACTTTCGAAAGAGAATCTCGCTTTGGCGGTGTGCATATAGCGCCGATAGCATGCGGCTGATAAAGAAGAAAGATAGATATATATCAAGTGTGCAGTGAGGCAAGTTGGTGCTGAAGTGTGATCCTGCGAAAGAGTAAGTACAACGAGGGTGATCAAAATATCAATTCAGAGAGAGAAGAGATTTGAGATTCCGTAAGTAACTTAGTGCTTGTTTTCAGAAAAATCAAATGAAATAGGAACAACCGCGCTGGTCGTACGAAATACTGGAAGAAATTATTAACGAAGTATGAATACAGAAACGCTAAACTATCTCCTTTCGCTTGCTACGACTCTAATGCTGCCCGCTAGTATTTGGATCGTTTCAACCTGGCGCCTGTCGCGAATGCGAAACTTAACTCACGATAATTACCAAGATAAAGTCTAGGATACCGTTGAAAACGCGCTCATCGACAAGATTTCCGAGCGACTGGACAGTCTTTTTCCGGAATATGGACTGACCCCACCTAGCAGAAGCGCCCCTTTTACTGGTGCACATCGAGTTCGATTCCAAAGTCCCCCTTCAAAGCCTTCCCGAGAGTTCGCCAAGCTGACCTTTCCTTCGGAATGAGATGAGGGATATAAGACAACTCTTCTATTGACTACAGCTGAATGGCTTCCTTCCCGAGTGAAATGCCTGCTGGGCCTATGAACACTCTTACTAAGACAGGAGATTCGACTTGGACATGTGCTTACTCCTTTTCTTCTCTTCCACAGCCGATCTTGGACTTTCAATCAAGTGAGTTCAGAGCTGACTGATCAAGCCAAAGCTTCTCCTTCGAGCCCTTGTAACCCACCCCAACAAGTCTTCCTTCCGCAAGAGCTGATCTTTCAAACAGTATCGAAAGCCCGTTTATAATAAAGAGTTTATGCCACTCGTATTGCCCCGGATTGACAAAAGAGGCTTTGATTTTATATTATTGTATAAACAAAAAAGTTTTCAAATCGGGTTTGTGTTCATTTAGACAACAAAGACAAAGACAGTGGACTCTGAAACCAATGATTTCGCTGGATCTAAGAATAACGTAGCACAGACAACCGGACTCACCAAGGACGGCGAAGGGAAAGATTCTCAAGTAGGATTCGAACCTACGACCAGTCAGTTAACAACCGACCGCTCTACCACTGAGCTACTGAGCTGAAGCCCAACCTTATTTGAAATCCCCATTTCAGGCGGTAGAGGATTTTTTCATGTTTTCGGAATAGAGGAGCAATCCATGTTATACGTTCGAAATGGAACAAGGGAACTAAGATTGGTGTAAAGCAGTTGTAGCAACCCCTGTATAAATGAATCTCTCCTAATGAACCAACGAGTGAAAATCCATTCATTCGCCTCTCACCAATCATCCTGACCTTAGGAGCGGAATGAATCGCATATGTTGGTTGAAAATTGCTCGGGAATTCATTGATAGTTACTTTGCCAGGTTCTAGGGGGCTACTCTTCTTTTTTGTCGATCGAGCCGCTCTCCCTCATTCCACTCGTCCAGCCCTTTTCACGAACTTGTACAATCGATGCCACAAAGATAGCCAACTCTATTATCAAAGAAATAAGGAAACGGGCGACGATTTGGCACCAGATATCCGTAGGTGTGAAAAGAGCAGCTGTGAGAAGCGGAAAAACCATCAAAAAACGACGATTGTTCGTGGAGGTTTCCACAGAAAGACCCTTCGGTTCTGGCAAACAGATCACAATTAAAGGTACCTGGGAGCATACCGATGGAATGAACGAAATACGAACAGTTAACATAATATAGTCATAGATCTTAGGTTGTAACTGGATCATGAGCGAATTTGTTGATGTTGCACCCACGAAGTATGGAAAGTGCCAAACTTGGGGAACTACCCGGGGAGGAGTTAGGAGCAGGAACAAGGAGAAGCGAGAACCACTTAAATAGAGGAATCGATTGTATTTCGTCCTTTGTTCCCCATAGCAACTGGGGATCAAAAAGCACCAAATTTGATGACTTATTAAAGGAAAGACGAAGTAAGAGCATGCTATTGAAGACGTTGCAACATATGTCGGGGGGGCCTCCGTTGATTGTGTACAAACAAAATACGAGTCCAGAGACAGGGTAAGAAAGGGTTTAGCTAATAGAGATATTAACTCTTCCGGGAACCAGTAACGCGTAAACCATGTCAAACCAAGACCGATCAATATCCGAACGGAACGGATTCGAACTTCTCCTAGAATAGTTTCCGGTGCGAAATGAAATTCATATATAATTGAGTAATTCAAAGGAGAAATAAAAAGATTTTTTAAGATCCGTTTCAGGAACGTAAAATTGCATAAACAAAAACAAATGATTATGTATCACAATTGAATCACTACACCTCCCGCCTCAACACTCCCCTCTCCCACTAGCATAGCAGCAACAGAGGCCCCGCTCACCCCAACCATAACTATGATCTTAAAAAGAGAGCTTATCGTTCTATAAAAAGAGAGCTTATCGTTCTAACAAGAGATC
>JANKOE010375223.1:0-12323 GCA_026284465.1 Erythroxylum citrifolium | reverse complement strand
CAGCGAGCTGCGGCCAATGGATCGCCACGAGGGTCGCGTCAGGCGCGATCGGATTTCGCTCGGAAGGCGGCCGAAATTGGGCGAGGCATCACTGGAACTATGGAGAAACTGGAGAGGCTTGCGCAACTTGCGCGGAGGAAGACGTTGTTCGACGACCGACCCGTCGAGATTTCGGAGCTTACTTTCGTCATAAAGCAAGATCTGTCTTCTCTCAACAACCAGATATCTGCTCTCTCTGCCCTTTCCAGCGCCGCGCATCCCAACACCGGCAAGAGGACAGCTAATCAGGAAGGCGAACATGAAAAGAATGTGGTGGTACTGCTGCAAGGCAAGCTCGCCAGCGTCAGCTCCAGTTTCAAGGATACGCTCGAGGTCAGGACGAAGAATATCCAGGCTTCGCGATCACGCACCGAAAACTTTGTGTCAAGTGTCGGACATGCTGCAACTGCCGCACCTCCGCCCGACGTCTCGGCTTCTCCACTGTACAACACGCCCCGAAAGTCGAACACACCACAGCCCGGATACTCGTCCGGTGCCGACATTTTGAATCTCGACCCATCGTCGTCCTCAGCTCTCATGCCGCGGCCATCTTCTTCTGGGGCTACTACCGACAGACAGATGCTCTTGATGGAGGAGGCAGCGCCTGGTCAAAATATGTACATTCAGCAACGTGGTGAGGCAATTGAGGCCATCGAACGGACCATCAACGAACTTGGAGGGATCTTTGGTCAGCTAGCCAGCATGGTCAGTCAACAGGGCGAAATGATTCAGCGGATCGATGAGGATGCCATGGATACTGTTGACAACGTAGAGGGCGCTCAAAGAGAGCTGCTCAAGTACTGGAATCGCATGAGTGGCAACCGATGGCTCATTGCTAAGATGTTCGGCGTGCTAATGATCTTCTTCCTTTTGTGGGTCTTGGTCTCCGGTTGATTCGGAGTGAGACATGTCACGCTTTTGATATTCGTTGACGGCATTAGATGGCGTTTGGGAGCGATCATGGGAACAAAGCCTCATATAGAGCTGTTGGGTCTGAAGACTCGTACCTGCCTGCTCAAAATCAACTGCATTAATAAGAACATAGACGAATACTGCGTGTCGTATCGTGATATACAAATGATCACTGCTGTTCAAGATAGGGGCTTTGACGATTTCGTCTGTCATTGGCGTAGGCCATGAAGTCTTGTTGTCGTAGTTGCTTAGGCAAGCGTAGTCGTGCTTGCAGAATCAAGTCATTAGGCTCACGATAGATACGCACACTCGTTTGCAGGAAGGGCTCAAGCCATATGCCGATAATTGAATTGCTAGTGCGTGCTGAAGCTAGAATCTTGCCAGTTTCTTGAGTGCGGATACATTCATCTCAGACAGGGGTACTCATGCGTCAATGTACAATGGAGACGGCAGCGGAAATTATATTCTACAATAGTAAGATAATAATGCCCTCGACTACAATTCTCACAAGACAGGGTGTTACTCTAAAGCGACTGGTCTTGTAGCGTAAAGTCAACTTCTAAGCGTGTGAAGACTTCCTGCGCCTTTGTTGAACTGCGCCCACGATCGTATGTCGCGCTCCTTGGGATATTCAGGCAACGAACGGCCGCTGGTCAGCCGACCGCGAATCATTGGATCAGCTCGACCATATCAGACACATCACTTCTTCGCGACATTGAGGTTGTTCAACGATGTGAAGACGACGCGTTATCCTGTCAAATGCATGTAGCCGACTCCACAGGAGCGCCGTTATTGTGTCACATATCCCATCCGCGGGCAACTGTCTGTTTGCTCTTTGCCTACTCTATCGCAGTCTGATAGCGCCTTCTACTCTTCAACGGCGCTTGTACAACAGCACATTGGAGCAGTTTCTTTGTTCAAACTAGTGTCTGAGATCACTCGGCGCATCCGACACGTACGATACCATTGGCTTTGCTGAGCATATCAGTGCTTCAGCAAACGAGTGCCGAAGCTCGAACACGTTGTCTTGCACAGGCGGCTCGACTCTCCCTCAACGAGATCATTCCTTTGAAATCCTGACACTATTCGAGCGTAACTGCGGCACGATGTCCGACCGAAATACTCAGTACAAAGTATTCATTAAGGTACCTTTCGCAAGAGGCGACTTCACAGATCCTCCTGATCCGAAGTGGAGTTCGTCCAAAGACAAAGAGCTCTGGCGGGTTCTGTCTTCTACATCCAAGGGAAAAGATGTCGATTGGCACGGCCTCGCAGACAAGTTTGAAGTAACTTTGCCATTCTTATTGCAACAGGCTGCCTGGCTCTACGATCGTCAATTGTCCCAGGTCCGCGAGCAGCTGAGGAGGGTGAACAAGCCCGGCGTTTCATCTGCCGGAGCATCTCCCACGCCGCCGCTTGATTCTGCCAGTACTTCAGCAGTCGGGAGCCATCCTATGAGAAGAGTTGGCAGTGCTGCGTCGGGCGCACGAGTCTCGTCCAACCTGGGCGTCAGGCCACGAACCAGTCTCGACGGCAATCGCGAAGGTTCTGTGACGGCGAGCCCGATTCATGAGCGACCACAGCGCGGTAAGTATTCCCCAACACTCGATGCAATGCTATGTTCGCGTTATCTGACAAAATCTGTAAAGTACCCTACTCGCGTCAAACTTCGGCCACGACCATCACCCAAGTCCATGCTCAAGTCCAGGTTCCGCGCCCAGCCTTCAACTCCGATGCAGTACAAGAAGGTGGTCGCCAATCGCCACGCGCGACCAACGAGTCTGTCATCCGTCGCCAGATCCCTCAGTCCGCCCCAACCGCGATATCCCCCAAGGCCTCTCCTTCCCCGTCCGGATCTTCTTCGTCCTCCGAAGACGATGCGGCTCGAGGCATGGGGCAGTCGAGAGCCTTTGCGCGCCGACCGCAATTTAGCCGCGTCATTAGCAAGGGTAGAAACAAGGCAGGCCGGCTCTCTTCCGTGGCCAGCGAAGATCCAGAGGACGATGATTCGGACTCCGATGAAGAATTCCTGCCATTTGCCAGCGCCGCTCCACGGCAGAAGGCGGCGGCGGCTCCTGCACCCAATAGGAAGCATAGGCCCGTGCAGCCGCTGCACGTTCGATCGGATACTGAGACCCAACGAGCGCGGCCCCAGTTCTCGGATCCCAAGACACCAAGAGCTGACATGCAGGGTTCTGGTACGGCGTTGTCGTCGTCGCCGTCAGCAACCTCCTCCTCTTTGCCCGATTCAGCCTCGGCCTCGCAGCCTTCGATCAATCCTGCTGATCGATCTCACCGATCTCCACTCAATGCCCTCAGCCCGAAACAGAGGCGAAGTATAGCAAAAGACGGATCGGATACGGGTACACCGAGCATGGGCAGTAGCTTCAGCGACTTGGACGATGCCAGCGTCAACACCAGCGCAATGGAGGAGGCGCTGGCTACTCAAATGAGAGCGGGTGGTATGGGCGCGGCAAGTGCACTGCGAAGCAGTCTGGCAATGGGAGGGCGCTTCGGTGGACTCTGGAGAGGAGGACAAGGGGGACAAGGGCAGAGCGGTTGATCCCAGCCTTCAGCCTCGTCTACCGAGGATAAATTGAAAATTCAGTCGCTGCGGTAGCAATCTGTTCTTCTGAACATCACATTAGATAATTATTGTCCAATCAGCTTGGCTGAACCAATCGGCTCAAGGTCAGGTAGCCTTTGAAGGGCTGAATACATTCAATCACTGCTTCACTCACTTTTCATGCTGATTGCGGCACAATACGGAACGGCGCGGGCGCTGCAAGGCTAGCCAGTCGTGCTGATAATATGAGATTCGAAGACGGTTAGGGACGCTGAGTCGGAGGATCCGCCATGCCAGACGCCATGTGTCTGGCACGGTCGGTAGAAAAACCGGCGTTTGGTTCTTTACCAGCCTGATCTTTGTACATGTTTTCGACTCGTGATAATTTCCCCCCTTCGAAGCCCCACCCTCTCGTATCCTTTGTTGACATCCTCGTAAGTCTGAGGTACCAGCACACTTGAAGCATTGCGGCTCTAAGGTGCCAGCTCCCTCCTGCTCCTCCTTCCCCCCTTCTCACGTACGCCATCTCCTTCCGCCGTGGGTGTACGTCCACGCACGATGTCCACACCAGAAGACGATCCCTTCTTCGCTAGCAACCCACCCTCGGGCTCGTGTCGCGGTCAAGATGACCTCTTGGCGCATTTCTTGCAGAGATGCCAGGCCGAAGGCGCCGAAGAGGGGGGCAGGGCCACGAGGAGACCGATTGCCGTGATCACGTCAGGAGGTACCACCGTGCCACTAGAACGAAATACTGTCCGCTTCATCGACAACTTCTCGGTGGGCACTCGCGGCGCTACGTCAGCCGAACAGTTCCTCGCCAACGGCTACGCGGTCATCTTCCTCTTCCGGGAGGGTTCCATGATGCCTTTTGCAAGGCATCTAACCCACGCCAAGCGGCCGCTGCTCGACATGCTCCGGCCCGATGAGGCAGCCGACTCGATATCGGTCCAGGGCTTGAGCTCGGAGCAGATAGCAGACATCGCCGGCTACCAGAGTACAAACCGCGAGTGGCTACTTCAGGTACCCTACGTCTCAGTCGTGGACTACCTCTGGCTGCTGAGGATGATCGCGTCTCGGTTGCAGGGCTTAGGCGCCTCGTGTCTGTTCTACCTCGCGGCCGCAGTCTCCGATTTCTACGTGCCATACGAGAGCATGGCTGAACATAAGATTCAGTCCTCACAAAATGAGCACAGAAGCGGCGGGGGCGGCGGCGGCGGCGGCATCACCACCGCCACTGCTAGCCGGCAGGTTCTCGCGGGCAGCACGGTTAGGGATGGACGTCTCACGGTCGTCCTGGAGCCCGTGCCCAAGATGCTGGCTAAACTGGTGGCAGAATGGGCACCCGAAGCGATGGTCATAAGCTTCAAGCTCGAGACCGATCCGGACATTCTGGTTCGCAAAGCAAAGGGCGCTTTGGACAGATACGGACATGCGCTCGTGATCGGCAATTTGCTGGAGACCAGGGCAGTGGAGGTGGTCATCGTGGAGAGGGACGGCAAGGAACAGTGGGTTAGGAAGGTCCATGATGAGGCTGCTCCGCTCGAAGAACGCATCGTGGCTAAGGTGGCAGAAGCCCACAAGGAATTCTCGGCAACGAGGTGAAGACTGTGGTAAGGGTCAGGCTTTGACGTACGAGACAAAGAAGAGAGAGAAGAAGAAAAAAAGGCTAATATTCTAGTTCGACCATGCGGACGAGGCTGGAGGCTGAGGACAGCTGAGGGAGCGTTGGGCTAGACGTGTGTGTGGGTGTGTGGGTATGATCCCCCTCGCGTGTTCACCGTGATAGGCATGTCCGTCAGCTTCCCCTGTTCATTCAATCAATCAGTCAATCAGTCAGTCGCCAAATCAATCTACACGAATGCCCATCTTGCCATCGCGATTGGCCTTGTAGACGCCCTCGCCGTCGTCGCCGGCAAGCTTTTCCAGCTTCCAGATCTCCACCCGGTCCTTGCACAGCTCCAGAGCCTCCTCGCCCGCACGCCAGGCTGCAGAGCGATGCGCGGTGCTGACGGCAATCACAATGCTTTCTTCTTCAATGGCTACCGGGCCTAACCGATGCTGGATGCAGATTGCCTCCAGCCCGTGCTTTGCCCTCATCTCCCGAGCTATGGCGAGGAGGCTCCGCATAGCCCGCGGCACGTAGGCCGAGTAAGACAGAGACAGCACCGCCTTGGCGTCGAACGTGTTCCGCGTAGTGCCCACGAAGACCACCGTCGCCCCTGCAGCCGGCGACCTCACGCTGGCCGTCGCAGCCGAGATGTCCAGTGGTGTCTCGGTGATGAGCAGGGAGATACCCGGCTCGACGTGAGACTCCGCACCTGCAGATTTTGAGGACTCGTCGGGCATGATCTGTGCGGAAAGGAGGGAAGGCGAATTGAGTGTGAGTGTGAGCGTGAGTGGTGGGAGAGGAAGCAGACCGCAGAGCGCGCAGGCGGCTCTCTCTCTCTCTCTCGTGTGTCGTTGTATTTGACAGGCTATGTCAAACGACATAGACTTTCCGCAAATATGCCAGCGGAGGAATTACTTGCAGGGGGGAGGAACTAGGGATTCTTGTCTTCAAAGTCGGTGATCAGCGCCTCCGCCTAAAGTCAGTCAGTACCACCGAGAGAGTTGTCACCCTGTGCGGGACGCCACCTCGGGCACACACGACCCTCACCACCTCACAACCCTCAACCGCGGTGATGCACGCAACGGCAAATTGCGTCACGTGTAGATTCTGAAAGAAGCTGCTGACTAAGCGACAGTACAGCCTGGTCGACGTTCAAGAGACCAGAGTGTGCACTGCACGACTTCTCGAGTGATGGATACGAGGTCTAGAGGCTGTAGACTGCCAGCCTGCCGTGCTACCGCTTTTCTACCGCTTGTCCAATTCTTGCGTGAGCGTGCGCCGTGCCACAGAGATACCAGATGTCTTGAGACCAGGTATACTAAAGCTGCGCGGCGACTTCTCCAGCTAAAGCCCCTACCCATCTTCCCTCGACAGACATCTGCCCCTGCGCCGTGACACCAGAAAATCCTTCACGAAGACTCACGAAGACTAAACGAACCCGGAACGCCCAACGATCGAACAGTCAACTCCGCGGCCCGCCCACAATCCGCTCTCCCATCCCTGCCGACAACGTCAGCCTTGCCTTCAGCCTCGTCGCCTTCCGGTCGCGACAGTCACATCTCCCCCTTCCCCTTCCCCGACTCGTCCGAGCCGTGGCTCGCCATGGCAAAAGACATCTACAAGAACATAGGTGAAAAGTACGCATTGGACAAGCAGGATAGGAAGGACGTCAAGGTCGGAGCCGTAGCCGTGCTCCAGGGAGAATGCCTCACCACCGACCAGAGGAGAGAACTTAGGATGGAGGAACGTATTGAGTGGCGTGGCTTGTTGAGTTGGCAGAAGAAGCTCCTTACCGACGCTCTGATGGAATGGCTTCGGTCACGAAAATGCGACTCGATCCTTCAGAAGATCAACGCCATGACGCCGGAGGAAAGGAAGAAATTCCTCTCAGAGGCCATCCGAACCAAGAAGAAGAGCTTCCCGAAGCCACCACCATCACCAGGCCGGACCGAAAACACGGAGGAGACGGACGACATCAAGTCGGAAGATAACGGTGACGAGGGGAGGGACTTCGATACCTACCCCCCGACGCCGAGCCAACAACCCTTGGCTTTGCACGCAGAACAGAGTTCGAAGAAGATGTCTATTGACCATCTCGTACATGGAACCGAGCTATGAGTTTGCCAAGATTGACGGGAGGCGCAGTGCATGTGGGAGACGGAGGGTTCAAACTTTCGAACGCAACTTCATGACTTTAGCAGGCGAACAGATGATTACGGTCTTTTTCTGTAGACGAAGGCTGTCACCAGGACACGAGTGAGAAGGCAGGTTTCGGAAACTTCAGGCAGGGACACCTCTGTTATAATAGGCATTTTAGATGACAGGCAAATGACAACCTTGATGGGAAAAGACAGTCGAAGTTTTGTATCCCTGAAACAAGAACACCTTGTGTGTGTGTGTACGCGTGTGCAAGAAAGAGAGAGAAAGGGGATGTCCTGGTCTGCCCTGGGTCTGCCCGTACTAGACTTGGACTATTCCGCTTGTGATGTCGCGGTCGCTGGACGCGAAACACCGGCGGAGTATAAAGTTTGCCTTGACCGCCACAACAGGAACCTGGGTAATCATCATACAGATCGCCATTCGCACGGAACGGGAAGCAGAACCGGTACTCCGCCAACTTTAGCGAAAACACGTCGCGCATCTGCCATTCTGTGCTCCTGAAACGGTCAGCGATAAAGAGACAGAAGTGAAGAACGCAAACTCTGATAAAGGGGCTCCCACCAGGTAAGCACCTTGTTAGCGCTCCTTCTTCTGCGTGCGCAATCAGCTCTGCTTACCTATCAAGTCTCGGATCCGACCCCCATCAGAAAAATGAGGTGGTGCAGGCTGTCGCGGCTGCTGAATATTGTGACACCGTGAGCCGCATATTGAGATGTTGGCCGCATGCCGAGGCGTCGACCACACTGCAGGTCCGTCTTGGCTGGTACCAGTGGCTGCTAACGGTGGCGGTGGTAACGGCGGTGGTGCTGGTACTGGTGCTGGTGCTGGTGGCAGTCGCGTAAAGGCAAAGACGTTTTCCGCGGATCGACCAGACCGACGTCACCGTCGACTTGATGGAATTACGACATCGTCGATGGAATGCCAAAAAATTGTCTCTCGACATGGGTGCGCTCAGCCTGGAACCAACAACTCCTTCTGTTGATACAGCTGCGGCTCACCAGACTTGTGAACTACGGGCTCACGAACAACACGATTCATACTAGATCAGACCTTTTCGCGTCGACGGGATGACTGACTACGTGCGCTTCGACGACCCTCGCGTCGAGCCGCCGGTCGCGGGGGAGGCGGAGAAGATTCAGGAGCTGATCCAGACCATCGGACGCATGCAGGAGCACAACTTTGCGCATCACCGACACGGCTTTCGTGGCACGCACGTCAAAACACAAGGCTTGGTCAAGGGCGAACTCGACGTCCTGCCAGACCTGCCGGGCCGTCTCTCCCAGGGGCTGTTCCGCGAGGCTAAGAAGTACCCAATCGCGATCCGCTACGCCAACGAGCCTCATTTCCTGCAAGACGATCGCGCGCCGGGCCCGAGAGGCTGCGGTATGAAAGTGTTTGGCGTGGAGGGCTCGTTCCTGGACCCGGCTGGGGAAAAGACACGCACCCAAGACTTTACATTCAACAACGCGCCAATCCTGGAGCTGACCGATCTCCCAACCACGCTGGACATCATCAAGATTCGCGAGAGCCATTTCGATGATCCAGAAGGACTCAAAGCGGAGCTCAAGAAGCGCAAGGATGCCGAACTACAGTTCGCGCCGTCTCAGTTGCCAAACCAGCACTTCATGAGCTACGTCATGTATTCGCAGTCAGCGTACCGCTATGGCGACTACGTCGCGAAATACGCTCTTTTCCCGACGACATCATTGCAGAAACATCTCGAAGAACAAAAGATCACGGACGGTAGCGACCCGGAGCAGCACTCCAAGTGGATGCAAGACTTCTTCGCGAAGAACTCAGCCGAATATGACTTCCGAATCCAGCTCCTTGTTTCACCTGAAGATCAGTCCGTCGAAGATTGTTCAAAACAATGGGATGAGGAAAAGTATCCCTTCGAGACTGTAGGAAAGGTTACCATTCCTCCCCAGGACTCGTTCGACCCGAAGCGTAGAGCATTCTGGGATGACCGTATGAAGCTGAACGTGTGGTACGGATTGGAGGCTCACAAGCCGCTAGGCAGCGCGAACCGGCTGCGGAAGGGTCTCTACAAAGCTAGTAGCGCGAAGAGAGCCAGCATTAACGCGACAGAGATTGAGCTGGTTTCCAGCGTAGATCAGATACCATGAGCCAATCTATGACTCCGGTGTAATTCGACCGAAACCTAATTCTCAGAAGCCGCTTTGGACATGCTTTTTCCGACCTGTGCTCGCTTCATTCGCCTGCGCATCCGCCTGTCTTCAGTTAGGGGCTGTTACGTCTTTCGAATTGAAGAGTTGATCTACAGTAACAACAGCGTAGCAGCCGGTAAGGGATACAAATACTAGCTGCACCAGTTGATCTGCCGTCTGTGACATCGATACTCACTCAGGTGTATATCTGGGCTGGAAGCGCGATTATGAGCATCCATAACGTATGGGGCGACTCGGAAAACGATTGTATCAGGGTGTAAAGATGCAAGCTATTCACGATTACGCCGACTGAGTTTCACGATACCGCCCAAAACCTACTGAATAGCACGCCCAGCAAAGCTAGTCGCCATGGACTAAAGGACAAGGGCAGCGGAGGCCACGATCATGGATCTTGGCCAAAGGTAGGGCACTGGCGGAGGGCTAGAATGCGAGCCCTACTCTGTTTGGACCTCGGACAAACTGACCGTATACCCGCGTAATCCCAGAGTAGTACAGGTTGGTTCGGCCGAATGCTAACACTATTTTAGCATCAAGCCGCTCGCCAAAGCTGAAAGTTTGGCAGGGCTTCCAGAGCAGCCAACAGCGAGTCAAGGCGTCCAACAGCTGCCTCTCCGCTGTTGTAGACAAGCTTGAGAATCCCCGAAGACAACGAGTCTGCAGCTGTTCCCGTAGCAAGGCAAATCACTGTTGATACAGCTGTACGACCTAAAGTAGCCGCTGGCATGCTCTAACAAAGTCGCGAAGTCTGGTTGCCACTTGGTCGTCACCCAGGCCATTGGGATCCATCAACAGATAACGCTGCTCAAGTATTCGTACCGGGACATGGGTTGGAAGGTTGTGCCCTGTGAGCACGAGAGGTCTCTCGAGCAGCTGTTGCAACGGCAGTGTCACGTCTCCAGCAGCACTTTCAGCGTCTTCGTCCTGCGGGCTAAGGATGAGGTAACACGGCTCAAGGTACCGTCCGCCATCCGGATCGAATCTCTCGAGTCGAACTCCAAGTTGCGATCTTTTTTCCGCGCGACCCTCTATCAATGGTACAGCATCGCTCGGTGGGCTGGTTTTTCTTGGATCAAAGACTGTGGCGCCAACGCATATCCGGAGAGCATCCTGCTGGTTCCGTATAGCCTGCTGTTGGACGAGCACATCAAGCTGCTGCCTTTCGTCCTGATTTGCTTTGGATGACAGCCTGCTCATCGTTGCAGCATCTGACAACAGCGCTGCCTCGAGTGCAGTCTTCCGGGCAACAAGCTTCCGCACTGAAGCCCAAGTCAGCTAGCATGACAAGAGGCCAACAGCGGCAAAATCAAACAGAAGACACACACCTTCATCGCGGGTGCTCTTAATGTTCGCATCAAGAGATTCAACATCATGTGGAGGCTCCATTCCGCATTTGACTCAAGAGCAGAGCAGTTGATCACAGCCATATGAAGGTAGGTGAAGAGGTCAGTAAAGGTTGAGCAGATCGACGCGTCGAACCGCGGATAGTGGAAACAAGGTCTTGGCACGCGGAATGCAATTCATGGTGGTCGAAACAGTATCGCACATCACAATCGCGTAGTGACACAGAATGCATCAACTGAGAATTCAGAAATACGCTACAGTGGAACCGACTAGGTCTCCATTGAGGCTGCTTGCTCAGGCGGCAGATAAGTTAGCTGCTCAGCCAGAGCAATGTGTGAGCGTCATGGTGCGCTGACTTCTGTGTGGTGGCGGCGGCTGTTGCTGGGTGCGTTGCTATGGCCGTTGCTACACAACCATCAACACAGGCTCACGCATGAGACTCTTTGCTCCCCCACCGCTCGCTCATAGTCGCATGTATTTTATCTCACGCGGCCTGCTGAGACTTTCACATTGCCCTAGTTGGGCCAGCATTCCACGCTCGTTCATCTCGTGCTCACCACCGACGATATGGGCATTGATCCGCCATTTCTCTACGAGCGGCCGGCCGGCTCGCGCTGGGATGCTCAACTTGATCGCGGCTTTAATCCCAGGGCAGCCACGCAAGCAGCATGGGTAAAGGCGCAGAAGGACAACGAAAAGAGACCCAAGCAAGAAGGTCCGCTCATCGATCCCAAAGAGATCAACAGGCATCCGGACTCGTACATGATAGTACCATACGGTAACCTGGACTTCAAGCCGATAAAGGCGGGCACGAAAAAGGCCATCATCTGGCTGCGGATCTTCCAGTTACTCCTTCGCATACTCCAGTTTGTCGGTTCTTTGGGAATGTTCACGTCTCTGATCCTGATTATTCCGGAGGGTGATGGTTCCGACTGGATCATTCGCATACCGCCAGTCATCGCGGTATTCCATGGCTTGTACGGATGCTGGCACCTCTCGCGCAAAGCGGGCGGTCGTACGCCGGCATCATCTGCGAGCTATTTCATCTTCAGCGCCATCATCGATGCTGCACTCGTGCCCTTTCTGTTTTTCAGCGCTTGGACTATAAGAAACGAGTGGATTTTGGCACAGGGACCTCCTTCAGATGCCATCTGGCAGACCCTCATCGACAAGAACCTCCCCGACGCGCGACCGCTCATCTTTCTTGCGACCTGGACTGGAGCTGTTGCCCTTGCAGGTATTTCGGTCGTGGCTTTTGCCGTCTGCGTCTATCTTGCTATCCAGTTCAAGAAGATCTCCAAACTGCCTCCAGACATGAACCCCTTCGAGGAGAATTTAACCAGGCACTTAAGCAAGCGTCATGCCAAGCACAAATCCATGGCCTCCCAGACAACCATCTCTACTGAGCAGAGTGCTCGCGATTCGACAGCCTCTCTGCTGAACGAGAAGGGTCCAGCAGTTCCTTGGATGCACACGCGCAATGGTTCTACCACCTCCCTGCAAACAA
>JANKOE010375206.1:0-12323 GCA_026284465.1 Erythroxylum citrifolium | reverse complement strand
ATGAATGCATGAAAGAGACAGAACATAAATCGGACTAAATTTGCTCAAAATGCTAACCCCAAATTTGGGGCGTTACATGGAAAATTAGGGATTCTTGGTGTTCTTGAAGAGTTTGAAGAATTTGAAGCTAAATCAGGTAAGTTATGCCTTAATCATTATGGGTAGTGTTAAATGAAACTAATATGATTAGTAATTTGAGATTGATGACTTGATCATGAAATTTGTATGTGTGAATCATGAGTGATGAAATGAATACATTGATGTCTTGCTTTTACATTTTTGATGATTAATGATTCATAAATTGATTTAGAGATGATTTAGTGTTAGAATGAATCCTAAAAGGATGTAGAAAGAGGTGCAGTAAATTGATGAATGAATGAATATTGTCATGTTCTATTTTTGATGAATAAAAATGTGGATCATTGGTTGTTTTCGAAATGGATTGGATGGAGTATTGAAGTTAAAGAAAAGGCACTTATAGTTTCTTGAAAAGAGAAGAACTAGGATGAAAGTTTAGGGACAAATTGATAATGGTATTTAAAATGTGTCGGAATATGTTAACTTTAACAATTACACTACATATGAATTTGTATTTTAGCCATAATGTGATCTGTAGCTATCCAAATGAGATGATTTTTAATCTAGATTAAAGTAGAGACAAATGACTACATTTTTAATGAAGACATCCAATTCAAATTCTATCTTTAAGAGTTTCAAAATATGACTTGAAGTGGAGTACTGGTGCAGTTACAGTTTGAGAATAGTAGGTAGTTTTATGATGTCTTGAATTGACATGAATTAAGGTGATAGTTAGAAAAGAAATGAAGGTGAAAAATGAAGTAGAACAGGTGCAGAAAATTTATGATGAAAGTGTATAAGAATATGTTCTATTTTCGTGTTTATGATCAAGCATGGATTTTGATTTTTGTGTGGATGATATTGAACTGAAATTGAGGTATAAATGAAGAAGTTATCAACTTGAAATGATGAATGTTGAATATGAATTGTTTGATACTTATGAATGAGATATGTTATGGAAAAAGGATAGGATTTCATGAATGATGAGTTTTATTTGAAAATGATGAATCAAATGAGTTGAGGTTTGAGAGTTTAATAAAATCAATTTAGTGGTTGAATTGATATGAAATGATGTTGCATTTGAGGAGGTGAATTCGGGAAGATTTGGAATGAAAATGATGTTAAAATATATGTAGAAACCATTGGGAATGCTCTTAAGGGAGATGTGCTTCTCCTGTGTCCATTGGATGGACTTTAGTTTCACTGGATGGACCTTCTTGGGTCTCAAAAACTCCCCAGCCCCGTTCATGTCCATTTGGAGGGATGTATGTCCACTGAGCGGACATCCTCGGGACACTTACATAAAATTACAATTTTGACCCCTTAGACGAAAAAATCTCTCTTCGAGTTCTTCACAAAAATTGTAGAAATCAAAGTCCTCTTAGAAAGCATACTAGAATGACATTAATCTGACATCCACAGCAAAAGTTATGCCTTTTGTCCCATGATCATGTATATATATAAGTTATTGACTTATTAATGCTTTCGTATGAGGTATTTAGGCATATGATCATGAATGAGCCTAGTTGATGATGAATTGAGCGATTAAAGTAAGGAAAGTGTGTTAGGTATTAAGGAATGATTTAAAGATCATTTTAATTAATTATGAGACACATATTAAGGAAATGTACCCAGGATTATAATTAAATATGCATTGTACATTATCCATATATATATATGTGCATAAATGAATACTTATAATTATGCAAAGTTGTGATGTGTATAAATGTGTATGTATTGCATGATTTAGAAGAGCATATTGAGCAACAACATTCAGACGTTGCCGGGACTTCAAGGAAATAGCTTTCTGGAGCAAACTGTGAGTAACCTAGATGGTCTCACTTGAATAATTGTTTGTTTTAAATTCTATATTGAATTGTGTTGTGAAATTGATTGTCTTGACTCCGGACACTGAATGTCCAAAGCGTTTGATGCATAAATAACATATTGGAAGTGTTCCTTTGATGTGAATTTGACAAAATATGTGATTTATCAACATTTGGTTGAATGCCAGACCAAGGTCCAATGACAAATATTAATCATGAATGTAAATGTGATTGTGTAAGTGAAATCAAATGACTAAGTGAATATAAGTGAATGTGAAGCATTTCATTACATGAATGCGTGATTAGATAATAAAAGTCGTGATCTGAGTAGCCATCAAAAATGAGCTTAAAGCTCAAAATTTGATTAAGAGTCAAAGGCTCGCTATGTATAATGAGCCCTGTATTCCCAACGGATAAGGGATAGTTAACAATGAGGCCGGTATCCACAATAAATATAGGAAATTTATAGACACTTGGTCAAAACAACGTAATAATCGAAAATGAGTCTCATAAGCATTGCATATACATTTAAAATGTATGTTTGAATGATTGAAATGTACTATTGACTTGTATTTGAATGAGAATGAGAAAATTGTGAACAAAGTGCTATGTAATGCTACATGATGATAAATAAAATGATGTGAATTATGTATATATGATGTGATGTGTTATATGATTTGACGGTTCATCGAAGATAGTTACCTCACTGAGTTTGCAAAGCTCAACAAAATTACAACGTTGACATTTCAGGACCAAGAGAGGACACTAGTGACAGAGAGACTCTACAAGAAACATAGTTCTTATACTTTTGGATAGAAGAAATGACTCAAAGGTCGATCAGTTGAGACTGAAGGATCTAGGTAGAACTTTTGTATAATTCCTCATGTATGTAGCTTGTGTTGTAATTAGTCTGGATAATGTACATATTTGGATGATTTTGTAAAGCTACAATGTATATTTGGTTTTTATGAAATGAAATGAGGAATTTTGGATTTTCAATTATTGTGTCTTTCTTTATGATGCCTTATAAGAGAATATCACTGCTCTAACATGTCATTATTATAGGTCATATACTGAAATGTCCTCAGGGTGTTCTGGTATATACTTTATGGTAGTGGGGTGTTACATTACTCGTCTCCACCGAAATCTCACACTCTCTCACATCTCCTGGGATCTTTGCTTCAATTTGCATCACCATCACTTGAAATCTTTGCAAGATGTTGCATCAATGAAGCTAGATCTTGTTATCTTCTATGTTGTTTTCTTAGTGCTAAGATTTGCACCTTGATCTTGGATGTGTGCTGGTTGCATGGAAGGGTTAGATTAGCTGGTTCTTTGAAGTTGAAATTTGAAGTTAAATAGGTAAGGAAATTCTAAAATTGATAACATGTATTAATACAAGTTCTATGATGATTGAATTGGCAAAGAATATGTGTTATGATGTTGATAAATGAGTGTTGGAAAAGTGAGCTTTGTATGGAAAATTCTATTTTGGTTATGATGCATGAAAGACTATGATTTGTGAGCTGCCTAATGAATATTTTTGAATTGGATTTGGACATGAATTGGATGAGGAATTGAAGCATAAGTAAGGTAGGATTGAGGTGAAACAAATGGACTTTGATGAAGGTGTATTGAATGAAGTATAAAGGAGCTACAATTTAGAGACAAATTGAAGGCTATGGGTGAGTGAACCTTCAGTTCACTCATCTCACGATCTTAGGATTTAAATGGCTCTTTCCACAGTCGTGGGAAATGCTTAGGAATGAGAAAAGGTTGGTTTGTGCAATTGTTAAACTATATAAGGTTAAGACACTTTATATAAGTATCACAACAGAACATAAGTATTGCCATTTTATATCTTGTTTAGTTATTTCTCCCCACTAAGCTATATGCTTAGCACGGTGGTTTTGCTTCCGTGTATGTTCTGATAAGAAGATTTAAGGTTGAGACATCCGCAGTGGTTACTGAAGGATGTGATGTAATTTGGAAAATGTTTGTTTATGTTATTTTTGAGCTGTAATCAATGTATAAGACATATTTGTATTTTGGTGTGAATGGCTTGTGATAACTATAATACAGGATGGATTTGGATTTAAAACATGTTTATGACAAGTACAATGAGTATAATATATTTTGTTTATTTACGTCAACAATCGATGAATGTAAAGCTTGTTGCCTTATTTTTAAGAAATTTCTAGAATGTCTTGTTTTGTTTAGAAATGTATTGGGGGAAATCCTTACATCCTCTTAGGGGATATGTGGGTGTTACATTTAATGTGTAATTTAACCTAATCAAACTTATTAAGTAAAATTAATCTATTAGTTATCAATAAAGTCTCGGATATAGTCGTACTCTAACTCTAAAGTGTTTATTCTCCTAAGATAAATCATTTTTCACCTGTTTATTTTTATACAATCCTATTATTGAATATATCAGGTGAAATATGATTTGTCTTAGGAGAATAAACACTTTAGAACTAAGCATAAATTGAACAATTAAAAATAAGAGAATGAATTCAAACAACTAACAATCAAAGCATATATTGATAACTAAAAACTCTATATAAGCTACATCCCTAGCCTTAACTAAGATTTCTAAATACTAAAAATGGTAAAAACTAAACACAAATAAACAAATATTATCATAAAGAAAAGAGTATAAGAAAGAGCATATAGAAGTTGTCATTTGACTTCGTCAATTTTGCTCTAACCTTCCTCCATTGGTAAGAAACTATGAAACCTAATAATAGTCTCCTCAAAAGTCTGCTAGAAGTCCCCCTAAATTAATTCTAAAATAAGTATGTATAAATAGTATTACAAAATAGTTATATAGGGTTTGAACTTAAGAAATCATGTGTCCTCATAAATTGTGTTTAAGAACTAGCATTGATCTTATTCTGGAACTTTTATTCTTCGTTAATCAAAGTATAAATGGTGCCTGACATTAAGTTATAATTAGTGCCAATTTTGTATTGTTTCTCTTTTAAAATTAAGACATGTTTGGCACTAATCTTGTTTTCTTCTTAGCTTATCAAACCTTTATGAAAGATAAGTGCATGTTATCTCAACTAAACTGACGCTTATTATGCTTTGCTTTACCAACTTCTCCACTTGTCGACATCTTTAAGTCATAATTGACTCTCAAAGTTTTTTACAAAGTTATTTTCCATCTTCGTATCTTTTAAATGACTATAAAAACTCGTCGATTGGATATTTGTGGAGAAAGTTGCACTAAATCTCATATTATATTCTTAAATTCATCAGCTATAAGATATAAGATAATGAACTAAACATACAAAAGTTGATTCATATTAAGCGTCATATAAAATTGCCAAATACTAAGTAAATTTAACTTTAAATAATAACTAAAATATAGACTTATCATTTATAAGATAGATTTCAGTTGATATTAGCAATTGCTCCAATCATGAAAAGTTTTTTAATATCCTTATGAAACTTTCTTGTGGAACTCTTTAATGTTTTTAAACGTGACATAACTTTAAATTTAAATTTGAATACACTTTCAAGGATCTTCTCACCATAAATTTCTACCTTGAACAAGTTATCAATTATTGATATTTCTCACTGTAAGCTAGGAGGAGACCTAGCCCCTTGGTAAGACTAAAAAACATTATTTGTTTAGACATCTTCTATAACAATTTCAAAGGGTATTTTCCAGATAATAAATCTTTAGATAACTATCAACAACAAAGTTGACAGAAAACCAAACGATTGTTTGTAGTCAGGATTTTGTTTTTTCAAATAGCACAACAATGGACATACTTAACGATAGTAGTTTCAAGTGATGATAAGGGATTAAGCTAACCATTGCATCACTTGTTACCTTAATCATAGCAATGATAGTCTCAACTCCTTTACAATCAATATACTATACTGCCATTAAAAAGAGTAATGACAAAATTACCGACACCCATCAATAATTTAGTGATAATTTCATTTGCAATCACACAAGTTGAAACTATATTTGGACTAATGACAAATATACCTACCCATGAATAATTTGGCAATTATTTCATATGCAGTCGTACAACAACTAACTACATATTCATGTAAATATCACACCATTGTCTCCTCATTCCTAAAATACAAAAAAAAGTAGCTGAAAAGTGTGGCTCCGTCACAGTATTATGGATTTCATAACGTTTCGTTTGGTAACTGCCAAAAATGGAAAAAATGTATAAGTCGTCCGGATATAAGTACTAGTTGGTACCAGTGATTTCTTCTGGTACTGGATGGTACCAACTAGTATTGATAAAATATTGGTAACTTTTGAAATTTTCAAAATTTTGAGAACCAAAATTAAAAAAATCAAATATATCTATCATTGATAAAATACTGGTACCAACTAGTATTGATAAAATACTGGTAACTTTTGTAAAATTCAAAATTTTGAGAACCAACATTAAAAAAATCAAATATATCTATTAAGCACCCACTACCTACCCTACATGTCACTCACAAACCAAACCTTATCGCTACCTTCCTCTCTTTTATCATTATGCGTTCATCATTGTGTCGCTTCTTTGTCTATCGCTCCGTATGTTTCCCCGACGGGACCTGCTACCTCTGAGCATATCTGCTGCATCGTTTCTTCATCCTACTGCGTCTCCATCACTTGCTCATTGCTACTTCCCCTTCTTGTTGCTTCTTCATTGTTGGCTCGCTAGCTCCCTATTGTTCTATCCTTAACTTGCATTATCTTGTTTTGCTTTGTGTCTGAGACAGTGTTAAGGTAGAAGATACTTGACAGTTAATACCTAATAGTTTTGTAATTTTTTTTTAGAAATTAAAAATTTTCATTGAAAAAATATAAGGTAACAAAATGGAGTATGGTCTATAAATCATGGCAGAGCATGACTTAATGGGCGCTAGAGACCAGAAGCTAAACAAATAAGAGACATAACGGACCAAAGCCTACACAACGTCATTTGGGCGTTACAATTTAAAAGCCAAAACGATTATATTCCTCTTCGTTGTGAGCCTTTCCTCTGCTAGGGTAAAACCAACTCAACCTTTCTTGATGCTTCAAAATAGCTTTCCCCAATTCGACTAGTTGATGGCGATTCTGTAGGCGGAGGAGATGGGGGAACTATAGCGATGGATCGACTCCTCCAATAGTGAGATGTCCAGGTAAAGAACTGTGACGCTAATAGAGATTAGGGTTTGGGGTCTAATCGATGACCTTCATTGTGATTTGTAGGTGTACAGGTATGCGATATCCATACGTGCCATCTGAGAAGGAAGGATCTTTTCGCCTTGAGTGCTCTAGATTACGAATCTGCAGGGCGTCTACTATCCGAGTTCTAACAGAGGCGAGCCAAACCAGGTAGGCCGCTTGTCTTGAGTAAGCCATAGTAGATGGTTTCCCCTGAGAAGGGAGAGATCAAAGCTGTAAATCTGAGGCGTAATCTAGTTTCTGCATAGTCTTGTGTGTTGGACTGGGTGAAAACGTCTTCTGGGATTTAGAGCCTCCAAATGTAGGCTAGTCTCCCATTGCAGTTTAGATGAAACTGATTGACAATCAGTTGTTCTCTAATCTTTGTAGTAATGATCTCTGTAAGGGAGTTCATTGAAGTTGTCTGATTCAAAAATCTTCTGTTGTTTCTTTCTTGCCAAATATTCTAGACATATGTAGCCATCGAGAGAAGTACTATGACTTTGTCATGTTTCGATAGGGTCAGATTAGGAATCTCTTGCATAATGTCTTGGAGTCTCCAGGCATTGAGGTCTAGGGCACTGAGGGTAGAGACTGTGAACCAAAGGGTTCTGGAAAATCCACACTCAAAGTAGAGGTGGTCTCTGCTTTCATCTTCTAGGTGACAGAAGACACAATGCTTAGGAGAGGTCAGGAAAGTGAGTCTATCCATAGTACTCAGCCTATTTCTCATTGCCAACCAGAGCAGGAAGCTCACATTAGGTCTGAGTGTAGTATTCCAAACTAGAGTGGCCCATTCAACCTTGTTTTCTGGTCTTGCCCTGAATTTCCTAACTGTCTTAGGGGTAATCTCTGAGATTGGGAGACTCCTCCAGAAATATGTATCCCTAGCCCCATGTCTAATGAGAGGAGGGATGTTAAAATTGGTTAACTCATCCACCGATAGTGTCTACCCTCCATTAGAGATAATAGTTTGTAGCTTGGCATCCTTGGGGATGCGGTGTAAGAGGGCAGTAGCCATGCTGTTAGAAATTAAGGGGCCATTTCCTGTCCAATTATCAAACTAGAAGGAGAGCTTATCACCCTCCCCTATTTGACAAGTTATATGCTGAAAAAGTTCTCCCCTCATCCCTAGTAGTTGGTTGAAGAACCAAGTATAGCTGGGCTTAGGTTTTAGAGACCAGAAACTCCTACCTCTCAACATATAGGTATGCATCCATTTGACCCACAATGTTTCCTGATCATTTAGTATCCTCCAGATTCTTTTAGACATGAGGATTCGGTTCCTTATAGCCAAAGATTCAATTCCCAATCCCCTTTCTTCTTTGGGTTGGCATATAGTCTGCCAAGCTACCTTGGCCAACCCTTTGACCCCATTCTTTTCCCCCACAGGAATTGTTTCATCAACTTTTCTATTGTTTTAGAGAGGCCTTTGGAGAGGAATATATAAGAGCTCCGATATGTGCTCATGGACAGAATAACAGACTTGAGGAGCTGGAGTTTACCCCCATAGGATAGAGCTTTGTTGGTCCACAATCCCAATTTTTTCTGAATTTTTTCTATCAGAGGAAGACATTCACAAAACTGGAGACGCTTAGAGGAGATAGGGATCCCCAAGTAGTTGAGTGGAGGAGATTTAATTTCCATTCCAGTTGCTTGAGCTAAGACATTTGAGAGATGAGAGGCACTCCTAGAGTGAACAATGAAACTTTTGTGAAGATTAGTACATAATCCAGACATCACTTGAAATTGAGTAAGAGTATCCATCAGGAGAGAAACCGACTGGAAACTAGCATGGCAAAAAAGGATCAGATCATCTGCAAAATATAAATTGGTTAGTGAAAACTTTTTGCATTTCGAATGGAATCTGAACCTTGGCTCCTGAGAGATGTTGTGCTTAATCAATTGAGTTAGGACTTCTATACATATGAGGAATAGATCAGGGGAGAGAGGATCCCCCTGCCTAAGACCTTTCGTCCCCTTAAACAAGCCTGTAGGGCTTCCATTTACTAGGATCCCATAGGAAGCAGTAGAAATACATTGGTTGATCCAATTAATGAACATTGGGGGAAAATTCATTTCCTTTAGCACCTTCAGTAAAAATCCCCAGTTAACACTATCAAAGGCTTTCTGTAAATCAACCTTAATGGTGCAATTCTGGGAGGACCTCCAAGTATAACCTTTTAGGAGTTCTTGAACCAATAGGATATTATCTCCACCATCCTTACTTGCCAAGAATGCCCCTTGATTCTTACTAATGAGAAAATTCAAGACCCCCTTCGTTCTGTTAGCCAAAATCTTGGCTATGATCTTGTATAAGAAGTTGGTGCACGAGATAGGTCTGTAACCAGTCCAAGTTTCCGGGCTGTGGTTTTTAGGTATTAGGAAAATGAATGTTTTGTTGATTTCCTTAAGAAGAAGTCCTTTGAAAAAGAATTCTTTCACTGCCTCTTTGATAAGTCCACCCAAGCAAGACCAAGTTTTCTGATAGAAGAAGCCATTCAAACCATCCGGTCCAGGTGATTTCGATCCATTCATACTAAATACCACCTGGTCGATTTCCTGATCTGTAACAGGGTTAGTTAATCTGTAGGTTTCATGGTCAGGAATTTTGGAAGTTACAAAGTGACTAAGGTTGAAGTCCTGCCCAGAATAGGAAGAGTCTGACCCCATAAGCTTACTATAAAAAGATAGGGCCTCCCTTGCTACCTCTTCTTGACCAAACACCTCCCTGCCATCTTCAAATTTGATGGAGTTAATTCTGTTAGTATGCCTGCGGGCTAACAGGGTATTGAAGAAAAATTTGGAGCATCTGTCTCCCTCCTTAATCCAGGAGATCCTAGATCTTTGTTTCAGCAATGAGTGTTGGTTTGCCACCACCTCCAAATATTTCTTAAGAGCCTCATTTTCAGCTGTAGCTAGATTTGCATCTAAAGGATTTTCAGCCATAGCTTGCTGTAAGGAGTGAAGTTTGGCCCGAGAGAGGTGAATCTCCTTAGTCAGATTTTGCCCTCTCTTCTCATTAAGGACCTTCAATTCATGTTTTATAGCTTTAAGCTTCTGGATACATATGTATTGCTTAGTCCCATATCAACTAAAGTCCATCCCTTTCTGAATGGCATCTTGAAAGCCCTCCATATCAACCAAGAAATTGTTAAATCTAAAGGGATGCTGTGGTTTTTTGGAGGAGAAAAGATACATAAGCTTAATAGGAGTGTGGTCCGAAAAACCAGGGTCTAGGAATTTAGCATGGCTGAGAGGGAAAGAGAAGAGCCATTCCCCATTGACCATTAGTCTGTCCAGTTTTTTCCTAATATGCCAATTAGCACTTTGCTTGTTGGACCATGTATATTCATGGCCTGTAGCCCGTAGGTCCACCAGCTCAACATCCTGTAAGCAATCATATAGATTGGTAGTGTAATTCCATAGGTTACAGTTCCCCTTAGCTTCAAATCTGTACAAAATGGTATTAAGATCTCCCCCAATCATCCACGGGGAGCTTATTGAGGGCTTGATTCTTCGTAGGAAGCTCCAGAGCTCTATTCTCTAAAAAGTAGCATTGAAACCATATATGAAAGTAGCTAAAATCCCTTTGTTTTCCAATTTGAACCAAATCTTCGTGTTCAAATATTGAGAATTGGACTCCAACACATCTAGCTTCACATAAAGGTCATCATAGACCACAACAATCCTCCCATAAGCATGGCACTGATGATTAGAAGTGAGTTGCCAATTACCGCCCAAACAAATTAACTTATTAAGATTTTCCTTTTTAATTTTGGTCTCCAATATACAAAAAACCCAAGGTTTCTCCTGCTTCAAAAGATCCTTTAAAGCACAAAGCTTAGAAGGATTATTTATTCCTCTCACAATCTAGACAACTACTGACATAATTAAATGATTTTTCCTTTGGAGCTTTTCCTACTGCTCCTTGTGCTTTTTCTAGATGAGACTAGCTCAAAGAGATCTTCATGATTAAGTGTTGTTGGCCTCTCCATTTGTGTAGAACTACATTCAATCATATTCTCCCCAGAATATTCCTCATTATAATTAGTTTCCATAGGAAGCTCTTCCTCCCCTCCTTCTCTCCTTTCAGGTTTGCTTTCAGCTATTGAAGTATCACTTTGATTACTGGATAATTCCTCT
Organism: Erythroxylum citrifolium; assembly: GCA_026284465.1. Lineage (NCBI taxonomy): Eukaryota > Viridiplantae > Streptophyta > Magnoliopsida > Malpighiales > Erythroxylaceae > Erythroxylum > Erythroxylum citrifolium. The sequence goes on along the minus strand of JANKOE010375206.1, from coordinate 1,094 downwards.
TCCTCCTTCGGATTGGTGGTAGATCTAGAAGGAGTTGCAGTTTCTTTAGGAGCCTTCTCCTGTTGTTTTACTTCCAGCAATGTCTCTTCCTTGTCCCGTAGGGCTTCAGCCTCATTATTGTCAATTGGCTTTATTCCCATCAATTCCCAATAATCTCCCTTTATGAAGTATTTTTCGGTCGGTTTCCAAGCCTTGCCTTGGGTTCTAAAGGAGGGTTTCCACTGATAAGTAACCATAACCCGATCCTCTCGCCGTGAATTACCATCTGCCAACCGAAGGATAGGGATACTCTCCTTCAATTCCTTAGATAGATCCATGCTCACACATAATCTAGCAAAGCCAACGCGTTTCCTCAACGTTGTATTTTCATCCATGCAAATTGGTTTGCCCAAGTAACTTGCAAGCATGCTCAAACCTTTGGTAGTCTAATATTCTAAAGGAATATTGTGAATGTTGATCCATAGAGGAATGTTGTGCATGCAAATCTTCTCAAGCTCCATTCCTGGTTGCCATGTTTGTTGGAAGAGGGGAAGTTGGGACACATGCCATGGCCCTTCTTCGAGTACCTTTTGGGCCTCCGTTTTAGAAGAAAAAGTGAATATAATGTTGTCCTCTTCCGAAAGCATTACCTCTAGAAGTCCTCGTCCAATCCAATTCCTCTTAGCCCAAGCGCGAATAATCAGAAAAGATGGCCTCTTCTCCATGAAAAAGCCAACTAGGGTAGCTTCCCATGTTTTTGCTCCTTGCTGCAATTCCTCAAGGCTAGGGGCAACCATAGTGCGTCCATCTATCACCACGGGGGGCTGTAGACTAAGGAGGAGCCTGTTGTGTCCCCAACTACTTGTTTCCATGTTCTCCTAGCTCCATTAACAGTAGGTCCCAGTGCAGGTGTAGCTCCTAAAGGGGTAGTAGGAACTCTAGATGGAGAAGAGGGTGGATTAGTGGAGGAAGAGGGGTGAGAAGGAAAGGTAGAGGAAAAAGGGTTAGGTTTAAGGGAAAGGTTAGGAGGGGTTGTTTGAGGAGTAGTTTGGGTTGTTTGAGGGGATTTAGGAGATTTTTGTAGGATGGACAGGAGGGGGGTGGGGGGTGGGGGA